>JANHGN010011195.1:55658-73463 GCA_024605025.1 Megaceryle maxima
GGTATTATGAGAAATGCAGAGCTCCACAACATGGCCAGAAATACCACCTCTGTCCTTGTATACTGAATTTCACCATCAAGCTAAGAAATTTTAACAGCCAGTAAAAAATGTAAAGTTA
This sequence comes from Megaceryle maxima, assembly GCA_024605025.1. Taxonomy (NCBI): domain Eukaryota; kingdom Metazoa; phylum Chordata; class Aves; order Coraciiformes; family Cerylidae; genus Megaceryle; species Megaceryle maxima. The sequence goes on from JANHGN010011195.1 coordinate 55,777, forward strand.
TGCAAAGCAGTAGAGAAAAAACCATTTGTTTAAAAAGAGCTATCAGAATTTCCCAATATGATCTACAGTTCTAAATGTAATTTCTACGTTCTTTGTTAGCTTTAGCTTCAGCCTTAACTCACTGTTTTGTCAGTGTGCCTTACAGTTCTCCAGTCCTTACTGAAAGATCTGTCATATTGCAATAAAAGAGAGAGAGTGCTTTGGAATAATTCTATAAATGAACTGAAAAGCCCTTGATTTTGGCCAGTAATGATTAATAGAACTGACTTAGATAGGGAGTAAAGCTGTCTGTCTGAGCAACAATATGAATTTAAAATGCACTTGAAGTCGTACATGATTATGAGAATGCCAAGTATGTGGCTTAGTAAATTTGCTTAAAGAGAATTCTTTGGGGGACAGAATAAAAGAGGCAGTGCAGGTCTCACTGAAACAGCTGCATGAGAGAGTTTAATTTTTGTATTAGAAAATGAATTAGAAGAATTCAAAGGAATTTAATAATTTTTGAACCATATCATAAGGGAGGTTGAGGATTAAGAGATTAGTGGGGAAGAGAAAAAGAAAATAGAAGGGGTGCATGAAACTCCTAGCTCCATAGAGAAACACATAATCCTTTTTCTCAGTATTCAAAGGTAGATTCAGTTTATTTTCACTGTTTTGTTTTGGACTGTTGAATGGAAGGAAACAAAAGAGTAAACATGCAAAAAAAAAAAAAAAACCAAACCAAATCAGCATGTATTTAAACTGTTAGTTGATTCTGTAGTTGGAATTAGTTATAATTAAAAATGCTACAGCCTTTCCTTTTCTTCCTCTGAGGCTATGCATCACTAAATCATCCTCCCGAATCCCTGAAAAAGCTTTGTATTCAAATTCTAAAAGTAGTATGCAAGGGTAGTACCATCATCTACAATTCAGTATTTCTACAAAATAGAAACTGTTCTATAGCAGATATAAAAATTATTCCCTTATGAGGCAGTTATCAGAGAAAGGTTCTCTGCTGTGGTACTTTTCAAAAACATCAGTCTTTGCTGGTATGAAGAAATGCAATTGAGAAGTCTTATCCTGTTCAATAGCTAACACTTTATTCTTGAAGTACTGACCAGAAACTTTTTAGTGAGTTAAAATCTGAGAGACTGACAGTTGAACTGATACTGTGGCCAGTATTTTTTTCTATCAAATTGTTTTTGATAGAAAAATGGATTTCAGATTAAATTGAACTGTGCAAGAAGCAATGAGCTTTTCTACGTAAAATTTCCAGTGCTTAAAAAAGAGGAGTTGTAGAAAAAGCTATGAGATCACATGATGAAAATGATTGTCTTAGACAGTATGTTTCCATTTTGTTCTACAAGATAGGTTTCTACAACTTGGGGTTCTTGGAACACACTAGTCAACATTAAAAGGGGAGAAGACTGCATTAGTGCATTTAAATGACTTCTTGCAGGATATAGGGAATGGTGAGGTAGCTAAAATTACTCCTTGTGCTGAAAATTATTGTGAACCTTGCAGTGCTATGTATCTAACACTGAGAAGAGCCCTGAGTTTTAAACAAGAATTACAATTGCAGTAGTCACCTGATCAGATGAAAACAGATGGCCAGATTTGTCTCTAAACTCTAAAATAACACAATGGAAAAATATCGTTATCTTCCTGATTGTCAGATTTTTAATGAGGCAAAAAAAGCCATATGGATCAAATCTTTCAGACCACATCTCTCTTACTTACCAGAGCTCTTTGATTTCCTCAACTTTGTAGCATTTTTGCATGGAAGCTACTGCAAACTCTTATCTCCTTACCCTTCACCTCCTCGAGTGATGTGTCTCTTGTGAAGAATAGATACTTACGTATTTTGCTAACCAGAGAATTGTGTTTTCCTGCCAAAATTACCAGTCTTCCCCCTAATGAAGACCTAAATCTCTTCCTTTGCATTAATGAAATCCCATCCAGCTATGTTTCGGTACCTCTATCTATTCCTTACACCAGTGGAAGACACAGAGTCAATTATTTCCATATCCTACCTGTTTAGTTCTCATTTTGGAATCTTGGTGACAGATTAGTTTAGGTATAATGGGCCCGTGTGTTTCCACAAAAAAGGAGTGCAACAATTCCTGAAATTCAAAGAAGATCTGGAGTTAGCTGCTTCTATTTTCTTACTTGCTTTGTCAAAGGGCTGCATAAAAAAAATAATCTGATTGGATTGTTAACAGCATCTTATAACAAAAGAACTTTAAGATGTGTTTTATAAGAGCATCTTTCAAACAAAGTACTTTTTCTTTGCTAGGTTGAAGGTTTTGAATCTTCTACCTGGTCCATCACACGTTCATAGCATTTCCACTATTGTATATTTTGCCCCAAAATGTAAAAAATTTGTCTGAATTAATACATGGTAACATCTGACCAACATCTGACTGACAGTTAGGCAAGACTAATTTAACTGTAATATGAAGGACTCCAGACTGTTTGAAAATTTTGGCAGATACTCAATAGGAAAGAAAAAAAAAAGTATTTTTTTTACATTGAAATGGTTTGAGAGTGCTTTATACTGGATGACTGCAACAGGGAAATGTAATTTCAGTCTGTGCCTGGTTGTCAGTCTTCTCATAAGCAGTGTGTAACAATGTGCAAGGGGGACAAGAGCACATTCCTTAAAAGTGATGCCATGGCAGGTGCAGGCTGCACTGCCAAAAATGAGTAATGAAAGTGATGACAGGGTTGAGTCCTTATGGGTAAGAATCAGGGGGAAGGCCAACAAGGCTGATATCATGGTGGGAGTCTGTTATAGACCACCCAACCAGGATGAAGAGGTGGCTGAAATTATCTATAAGCTGCCCAGGGAGGTGGTTGAGTCACCATCCCTGGCTGTGTTTAAAGCTGTAGAAATGTGGTGCTTGGTGATACAGCTCAGTGGTGGACTTGGTAGAGTAGGGTTAATGGTTGGAATGATGATTTGAAAAGTCTTTTCCAACCTAGATGATTCTATCATTCTTGTGATTCTATGACAAGGTCAATGACTGTAGCCTTGTGTCAATTATTATACTTCCCAGCTGTGGAAGGTCTTGAGGAGCAGGGCAGCAGGTGTGTCAATAAGAACAAGTTGGAATTACAAGTTATATTCTTATTTCTGAACACTTCCTCCCTGGACCTGGTCTTAACTGACTGGAATCATTGAGTAACATCACTGTAATGCAGTATTATAATCAAAGTAACTGATAAGATTGTAATTACTATTTCCTGTCAGATCTGGACACAGATAAGGCAGAAGGAGCATACAGGGGGAGAAGATGGAAAACCAGAAGTGTGTCCACCAGTAACCATAGGTAAATCTCATGGAGGAAGAAAGCTGTGTGCTCTTCCTAAACTTGAGGCATGTCTACATAGATAATTATTTATGCAACAGCTCAGGGCTTATTCATGTCCATTCTGATCATCATTCCCCTGAAATTCCCCTGATTCTATGAAATCCTTCGCACACGTTTCCTGAAGCATGTGGAGCATGCAAATTCTGCTCAGTTTCTAGATGCATACCACATCAGCATCAATGGACTGAGCATAAAACCAACCTACAGTGTGATCACTGCATGCTTGCCATCTCCAGGGCTCACATACAGGTGGTTTTCCACCGTCCACTCCACTCTGCAGTGCTTTAGTTTGTATGCTTTTCAGCCCTTCTGTTCACTGCCTCCTGTCTGAGAGCTACAACATGTCCTAATTTTAGGTTTGCTTCCTCATGGGTTGCCCTGCAAATGTTAGGTAATTTTTAGCCCATAGGCTGCTTGCAAGTACTGAAATAACACTGAGGAATCCAAGGAAACACACTGAGGAAACAAAGCAAGAAGAAGCTATCTGTCCAGGTTTAGGCAGTATCCGTCCTTGCAATATGTCTGTGCTACAGCTTTCTAGGCATCTGGGTAAAACGAACATGAACTGAAATATAGAAAACAGTTCTACTGATCTAAAGATCATGGAGCAGAATCTTGAAAATAATGTCAGTCTGTGCCTTCAGTCCTCGACTTGAAACTGGGTAAGGCTTTCTCCATCTTCTCCAGGATAGTGACCCTCCTGAATTTACAAAGACCAGCAAGAGGAGGCTCAGTAAGGGGGCAGAATGTACAGTGCTGCAGGCTTTAGTATGGCAAACTCCATACGAACCAATCTGCTCATTCAAAAGGAAGAAGAGAAGCAGCAGACCAGGCTTCACACTGTCACAGGGAAAAATAGATAGTAATGCATGGAACAAGTGTCAGGTGAAAGTGCTGGTGCCTCCGTAGGTTCTCTAATAGGTTTCTCCAAAGCTCTTGGAGAGGTTGGAGGTTTAGCAACACATGGCCCTGGAAGTAGGTGAAATATATTCCTCCCCTAAAGCATGGTATACATAAGTAAATATGGTAAAAATTTGGTTAATGATGGAACTATTTAATTTGGGGAGTTGTGTGTGGGAACAGCACACTGCCACATACCAGTTAACGGAGTTATTACCTTACCGTGTCTTTCTCAAGTTTCTGACTCTCTTTTGATTGCTAACCATGAAAATAATGTCCAACAAAACCAACTTTCTTTACTTGTAAGCTCCTCTAATTTCTGGGAAGAACTGAGGCTTGGAATTGATGTGCCTTTGATGGAAGGAAAAAGTATGGACTCAAAAACACAGAGGTGAATTTGACACAAAGGATAACTGCCATCAGGAAGAAAATGAGAAAGCAATTGTGGTTTTTATTTTTTTCCTCTCAGAAACCACTGTAGACATTTTCTTTGCTTCTGCTTTCTCTTTATATTGTAAATTTACCTGCAATTCTACAGAACACAGTCTCTGTAGCTAAGAGAAATTCCACTGAGATTTAATGGCTGTGTCTTTGGTTTTTAATACTACTTTTCTTATGTCTGTTTTGATATTTATTTTTTTCTAACTACACTAAGGCTTCATAGTAAGTAATGTGGAGAGTGGTGAACTTGTCACCATCTAATTACATTTCAGGAAGTTCATGTTTTTCTGAGGTCTATTCTTTGAAATGTCTCTAAGTCTTCTCTCATTAACTGTATTTCATTGTGCAGAACTGATCTGAGGAGATAAAATAATATAAAGGCATTAATACTATGCAATGAGATATTCAAACAATGAAATTTCAGTTAAAAAATATAACCTAACAGTAATGGTGCTAAGTACCAGTAGCTCCAGGCTCAATAGAAATGGAAATAAGAGTTTCTGATTCACTTTCTTCTACATGAATCATCATCATGCCAAGTCTTGGATTTTTACAACTGACTATTAAATTTAGCTATGATTATAAAATGTTTTCTTGACTGCTAAGAAACTATTAATTATGGGTAGTGAGAGAACTGAGTGACATGAGGAACAAAATGGCCTAAATATGATTATACAATAGGAATAAATGATCTGAACCGTGCAATTATGCAAGTGTAGAAACCACATATCCTGTTTCCAGGGAAGACAGGGGGAATGCAGTGGAATATTTCAACTGAAGGCTTAATGTGTACCAGCCATGCCTCTAGCAATGAATGCTTTATTAAAAGGCTTGGAGAAAATTGTTTGTAATGCATTTCCATGAAAATGATTGCTTAAGAGTAATGACCAATTACATGTTAATGCAACTACAAGAGAAAGAGAAGTATCTAAAGAGGCAAGCACTGAACTTTTTAGTTTGCAATCAGGATTTCTTTGTAAGACTATTAAAGCTGAATTTTTAAGTTCCTGGGTAGCAAAATACTGTATGAACAGTGTCTGGCACAGAAATGAGGTTTTTATGTTTCTGCAGGCTTGCTTTCACAGAGAAACAGGCAAGACCCAATACAATAACACTGGAATTGTAAACAGGAGGCATTTCTTAGATGCAGGGAGGCAGGTAAAGTGAGGTTGTCCTTTTAGCAGTCCTTAGTGCTCGGTGCCGTTAAATTGTTTCATTTTTAAGGGGTAAATTTAGCATTTACTGAGATACTTAGAAGTTCTGAAAAAAATGCTAACCTGAAGTTAAAAGGGAATGTTTTGAGTTGAAATGGGTGATCAGTTGGTAAGTGCAATACGTCTGATTGTGTTTATTAATAACAAATAATAATTTCTGTTTCATCACTAAAAGACAAAATATGGATCATTTCACAGGCAAAAGGAAACATAACCTTGCTTTTCAATATCTGGTGCTAAGATAAAATCTGGGAAAAAGTCTGCCTTTTGTCAGAGAAGGACAGCATGTGCAGTGTGCTTTTAATGCAAACCTGGAAGTGACTGGCCAAAATTTAAACTTTAGATTTTGCTAATCTGAGAGAATAAAACTGACATTGTGTCTCCAGCTGTCAGTTCTTTTAGTGGTAAAGAAAAGGAATTAGAAAACCCAAGCCAAATCTCTACATTCTAGGGAAACAAGGGAATGGATAAAATGTATAATTTCATTTGAAAAAAAGATCTATAGGTTAACTGACCAGGTTTTATCCCAATTTTGAAGCGTTCCAGAGCCTCAGGGATGCCTCTTCAATGATGCACAACATACTGCAAATCCCACAGTAAAACAAGCAACAGGAACTGGTTTTAGTAGCAACAATATTCAGTTTGTGTTCACTGAGGGTATGAAGTGTGACTAATCTTTCTTGATACAAAAGCAAAGATTTAAGGATTCTTTCATCAGAGCTGCACCAACACAGACTGCTAGTGCTCCGTAAAGCTTTTATCTCTGGAGTTTTCTGAGGTTGATTTTATGTGGAAGCCTCCCACAACATTCTGCTAGAGAAGCTGGTGGCTCATGGCTTAGAGAGGTGTACTCTTCTCTGGATTAAAAACTGTCTGAATGGCTGAAACCAGAGAGTAGTGGTGAATGGAGTTAAATCCAGTTGGAAGCTGGTCTCAAGTGGTGTTCCCCAGGGCTCAGTATTGGGGCCAGTCTTGTTTAATACCTTTATCAATGATCTAGGTGGGGGGATTGAGTCCACCCTCAGTAAGTTTACAGATCACACCAAACTGAGCAGGAGTGTCAATCTGCTTAAGGGTAGGAAGGCTCTGAAGAGGGATCTGGACAAGTTGGATTGATGGGTCAAGGTCAATTGTATGAAGTTTAAGAAGGCTAAGTGCTGGGTTCTGAACCTCCATCACAACACCTCCAGCCAACGCTACAGGTTGGAAAGCTGCCTGACAGCTAAGGACCTGGGGGTGCTGGTGGATGGCTGGCTGAACACAAACCAGCAGTGCGTCCAGGCGGCCAAGAAGGTCAACAGCATCCTGGCTGACATTGAGTTGCTGAAGAGTCCAGAGAAGGGCAATGAAGCTGGTGAGGAGTCTGGAGAACATGTCATATGAGGAGCGGCTGAGGGAACTGGAGTTGTTTAGACTGGAGAAGAGGAGGCTAAGAGGAAACCTTATTGCTGTCTACAACTATCTAAAAGGAGGGTGTGGTAAAGTGGGTTTTGGTCTCTTCTCCCAGATAACTAGTGATAGGATGAGAGGTAATGGGCTTAAGTTGCACCAGGGCAGGTTTAGATTGGACATGAGGAAAAATTTCTATATTGCAAGAGTGGTGAGGCATTGGAACAGGCTGCCTAGGGAGGTGGTGGAGTCACCATCCCTGGAGGCATTCAAAAAATGTGTAGACATGGCACTTCAAGACATGGTTTACTGGTTGTGATAATGTTGGGTAGATGGTTGGACTTGATCTTGAAGGTCTTTTCCAACCTTAATGATTCTGTGAGAAAGAAACAGAAGATGGATCTGAAGGAATTTTTTAGGCCCTCATCTGAGGACTGATCATTGGTATTGCACCTGGCTGCTTCAAGTGAGACCTGAGCTTCCGTGTTGTACTTTTGTAACTCCAAATGAATTGCTGAATTCAATTAATTTTGGAAGTCCTATGATGAGACATAACAGGTTTTATTCTAGACATTTAAGAGTGCTTACCCTGTTTATCCTGAGCCTTTTCACTAACAGTGATTCCACTATCCTCCTTGTATGGAACTGATCATTGATCTCAATCTGATGCCATGCTGAAATATGTACTTTTCTCTAAAAACAATCACCCTTCTCTTTTTCCCTTGCTGTCTTAAAAGGCTGTACCTACCACAGGACCTAAACTAGCCAGACTGAAGAACTAACTCAAGTGTTTGCTTAGTCTGGTCAGTTGATGCTTTTGAAAGGGCAAGTGGGATAAATGAAACTGCACAGAGTACTGGATGTAGCTTATATGTCTCCGAAGTATGTCTAGAGCTTCCTCTAAAATACAGGGTCCACCTGCCATTTCCCATCTTAGAATATCACATATATCATCCAGAGCCATCTCTGGAATGCTACAGGCAAGTAATGGGTTAGTAATTCGTAGCAAATGAGCCCAGTTGTCACCTATCTCTCACAGCAGTGCAAATACCATCTTCTTATCTATGAAGAGCCTGTTTTCCTAATTAGACCCAAATTTCATCATTTCATCCTATGGGTAGAAGAACAACAGCTTAAGAGTTGAGATCTCTTTCCTTTTAACCTAGAAGCTAAGATATCCCTTCTGCTGAATTACTGGGAAGAGTCTGCCTACTTCTCTCTATGACCCAACATAGCACATTACTTAGCAGTAAGGGAAAGAAAACTACAAAGTTTAGAATTTAAAGCCCAGAATAACTTCCTTTTATAGAGTAATGTCAGTTCCATGAACTAAAACCAGTCAGGTACCAGCACGCATTGCGCTCACAGTGCTCAGAACTGCAGACAGGAATGTCTTAGGAGATCCTTTCTGAAAGTGATACAAGAACTGGTCACAATGTTTTCAAAAAAGCAATTGGGTAGGTGATGTTTCCAAGACAAATCACAGCAAACAGGAACAGTGAAGAGCCATGAGAATAAATGCACTTTATCAGCAGTGCTAAAGGAAGTGTAAGTTGGTGACATTTGTTCTTGCTATGTCCTAAATACAAAGGCAACACAAAAGTGCCCAAATGAGAGACTGGATCTTTGGATTGTCCTGGGCACGTCAGTCATAACAAACTGCTCATTTACTTTTGGAGGAAAAGCTTTCTCCCTAGGTAGACCGTGCTCTCCTGTGAGCGACTGAATAAGAAGCCATGTGTCAGATATATCACAAAATGTTCAAACAAGAATTGCTAAGGGTGAGGAAAAGGCAGTAATTTATTATCGTAAACTGTTTCCTTTATAATAGAATAACAATAATTTTAGACTAGGCTCTGAAAACCAGTAAAGGAACAAAGATAATCCCCTCTCACTTCCTTGCCTTCAAGATCTATTGTCTTTCTTATCTTCACAGCACAGGTCTTTGGTATATGAAAATCAGAGGTGGTTGGTCATAATTTTGATTTTTTTACACTGACAAATTCTATAGGAGTTTGAAGTATGCATTAATACAGACATAAAAATAAATTGACATACATATATTTGAGTGCATCTTTGCAGGTGTATTAATTGCTTTTTATTTGAGCATCTACACAGTTCAAACATCTATAGATAGAGAGGGCCTAACAGAGGTGAACATTAAATGCCCAAGTACATAATAGAATCTTTCACACACTAATGACTGAGTGGTCATTCAAAAACTAGCAAATTTTGTTAATTATAAAGCAAGGAAAAAAAGCAATTAATAAATGCAAGATGTACAAGTGTTTAAATTATTCTCTTTTTCATAGCCTACTAATAGATACTCTGCAGTGAAGTTTGAAAATGAAATCAGCTACATTAACACTGACCTTACTGTGGTACTCTGTTATTACAACTTTGTTCAACAGTCAAGCATGATGTGCTTCGGGGCAAATCAGAAAGTGTACAAATTAGATTCTACTGTATAAAAATGAATTTATCATGCATATGTCATGGCTTGATATAGCTATAAGATTAATAACCATAACATTATTTTCTAATTTAGAGTTATCAGTATAACAATAATTGTGTGGTCATCCCACATTTTTATTTTGATTTGCTGGTTTGATCACATCCATTTTTCAACCAGGATCAGACCCATATATTGCGTGTTATATATGTTGGGATATCTTGAAGTAGGGGAATAAAATATTCCAGAAAATGCTAACTCTCCATTTACATTTTATTGAAAAAAATCTGCAAGCTAAACAAGCAAATTCTACCATCTACTATACCAGCACAAACCAGTATAGCCCATTTATAACTTATGGCATACTTCAATATTAGACTTCAGAAGGTTGGTAGTGATTGAAGAACTAGTGTGTCTTATATTATAGTATATATATTATAGTATTATAAGAATAAAATAGTTTTGCAATTACATTACTTAATAGCTACAGGGAAATACTGATGGCTAGTGTTAATCCTTTGAAGTTCATTTAGAAGCAGTGATCAGAGAAAACAATATCCAGAGAAAATGGAGATGAATATAGGCATACATGTACAATGGGTCAAGTTAAGTTTTTAAGCAAGTGTACTGAAGTCAAAGACTTCAAACCTGGAATTTAGTTAATTGAAAGGAGTGGTCCAGCAGTGTCATTGCATGGTTATGATGCTCTCTTAATTCTCATGATTGCTTTTGAGAATGACACACTTGTCTCTAAACCCAGATGATGTATGCATTAAGACAAACAAGGGGCAAAGTAAATAACCTGGAAAAGACTGGAAATTATAAAGTATGGAGTAAGAGCTGAGTGTGTTCTGAAGGGTCACTGGCTTTTCTGTGGGCTCCTCGCACCTTCTGCAACAGTTGCTCCATACATAACATACCCATGTGGGAGACTGCACACAATAACTGCATTCTATAGATTTCTTTAGCACAGGTATGAGAAATCAGAGCCAGCTCTGAAATCTGTATCTCCAATAGAACCTAAGTCAGCTGAAAATTTCTTAACCAATACAGTCATTCTTGTGCTGACCTGGAAGTTTTAAGTCGTATTTTAAAAGGAGCAGAGTTGGAGCTATTTCAGATGGGACTGAGAGATGATGGAAGCAACAGCAAAACTGGTTAAACCACACAACTAAAAATAGCCACTCTGAAGTGTAATGTTAGCACAGTACTAATAAAGTCAATGCATTTACAAAGCACAGCTTTGAACTTCTGAAGCTACAAGGACAGCTCCAAGCATTTTTTTCCACTCTAACAGCTTCTCAAAAAAACTTTTCAGAGAAAGTAAGTGACACTCAGCTGATAAAACTTTCAAGATTAAACTTTGCCTCCTCACAACAGTGTAATTAAACAGTTTCCACCTGAAACTCAGGATATACCCTTTAAAAAAAAGGCTAGTGACAGACCTAAAAGGTCTTGCTATGTTTTCCTTAGAATTTGTGTGTTGGCAAAGCAATTCTCTTTTATATGCCTAAATCAATTCCTTCATTTATAAGAAATAGCTAAATTTCCCAACAATCTTCTGTGATCCCCCCTCCCCCCCCAATTGCAACTTTACTTTGGTTCCACTCTCTTTCTCTGGCTCCCCCTTTATCCATTTAAAATTCCTTACCATGGCTATCATAAAATCCCTCTGTGGTATATTTCAGATACTGCAAAAGAATGGAGAAATGAAACACTATTCAGTGACTACCAGATGAGACTATGCTATCTGTCATCACATTTGCAGTATGTAAAAAAAGACATATGCCAATTATTTTTTCTGTCTGGACACAGTCTGTGCCTATGCTGAAGAAATGGAAATTACCTTTGATGCATCACCTGAGGGTCTGAAATATAATAGTGTTCCCCTTACAAACTCACTTTTTGGGTATAATGATAATTTATCAGTTGTGCATTTGCTGAAGCATACCATCCTTGTTCTCAGCTAGAAATGTATTCTAAAACAGTCTTTCCTTGAAAGTCATTAGAGCAGGGGATCCGTACCTCCAGTAGGAGGCAAGTAATTAACAATCATCCTTATTTTCTTCCATTTTTATCTAGTAATCATGCCACATTTTTAACAGCTGGTAAGACACAAAATGGACTTTTATTCCATCTGGTATCTGATTTTCTACATGTGATGGAATACCAACCTTTCGTTCAGTTTATGAGCCTCTCTTTATTCATTGGCCTGAAGATTTTGGCAGTAAGCAGGATGCAAAATTGTATATTCAATAAGGCAAAGATGCCAGAAGATGCAGATGTTAATACGCATTTGGAAATAGTTTGATTGTATTAAAAATGTAAAATGTGGGCTCCATAGAAGCCAGTAAAAAGTAACTGTTGACTTCAAAAGGCTTTGCACAATTTTGCTGCATTAACACTCCATTAAAGGTTTTTTTATTCCTGACTTTTCCTGACATTAATTAGAGCACTAGATTTCAGAGGTGACAGCATCAAGAACATCAAAACCATCAGGGTCTTGCAAACTTTGTTCTTTGAAAACACAGTATACAATAGGTTGCTGTCTAGGTAAACTTATCCATTTATGATTTTTGTCTAAACTTCTGTGGACTCTTTAGTGCAGTGCCTGGATATATACTTGACTGTGATTATACACTTCCTTTCTGAGTGTTAATTAATGAAAAACCAGTCAGAACACATCTTTCTGCCTGTCAGTGGGATGTAACTGTACTTCTCCTGTTGCAGAGTGTTTATGTACGCACACTGAGCAAAATTAAATTAAAAAATAAAATAAAATCCAGAGGTGGCTGTAACCTGCTAGCAACACTGAGGATGACCCTGTCCTCTGTTTAGTCACTGATAGCTGGGAAAAAGGAAGATGGACAAGAAGTTACAGAGCGTGCAGAGGAACATGGTTTCTGACAATCACATAACACTGTGTATTTGCTTCCTCATACTTTGCTGTCATCTTTGGTCCTATAGCTGGGCAGAAAATAGTGGGATTAATAGTGGATGGGATAATGTAGGGAAAAAAGACTGAGGACTTTAGCCAGGTCTAATAAATCTTTGTCTGGAAGAACTAATCGGTATCTCTACAGCTTTGTTCTTAAAGGTGAAACCATCTCCAGTATAGAAACTGGCTTTATATATGATGTCATGGCCAAAATAAACATGACCTTTTCCCATACAAGATGCAGATTCTAAAATTGCTTTTAGGTAATAAAATGCAACACTTGCCTGTAAAACCAGTGACTTTTGCTGATAAGAGGGTAGGAGAAAAAACACACCTGTCTCCAACATAGGAAAGACACAGCTTTGTAAATTTTGTCAGGCATTAACAAATTACTAAGGAAAAATAAAACCCCGATTGTTTTGTAAACTAAAATTGCCCTCAACCTGATAAAGGATGAGAGAAAACCTTCCCCCAACCCCCCCCTTCAGCTATACAAGTTGTATTCAGGAGCAACAGCACACCTGCTAAATTATCTCAGGCAGAAAGGAAAATCCAGCACAGGTTTCAAACAGGTGAATTCTACAAGTCAGCTATTTCTAGAACTTTTGTGGGTTCTGAACTAATGCTAATTGTTTGCATTTGATATTCTTTTCATGGAAAAAGTGAAAAGAATGTAATTTTATCCAGTTTTGGGACCTAACTGTTTTTTGTTTACATTTACATCAGTGCAGGAAAGATTAAAATCACTGCTCTTTCTACAGTGGTATTTTACATGAAGAACTATAAAACACAAGAAAAACTTCAGGGCAATTATTATTCCTAATTTATTATTTCTAATTATTTCTAGCTTAGGTAAACTGACTGCCTTGAATTGTAGTCTAGTGTTTGCCTTGTATTTTTGTATGATTTCTGCTAGTCTGTAGTTCATAAAGAAGTTGCTGTAGTTCATAAATTCATGTTTTAACCTCAAAATATTTCAGAAGACTTTCCTAAAAACATAATTATCTACAAATAGTAAAATAAAGACCAGGGTCTTACCTAATGTTAAAAATAAATTTGTGTATTCCGTTCTTTGTGGATTCTGACAAGTGAAATTTCCTTTCAGTTTATCATTTGACTATTTGCAAAGTCTTGAACCAACAGTGAAAATGTTCAGGCTCAAACTAAAGATGGTCTGTCTCAGATACCACACATTTTTTCCCTATATATAGATTTTTCTCTCTTAAAATCATAAAGGATATTAAAGCCATGACAACAGCATAAGAGGATTCCATGGCAAATAATCCAGCAAAGATCCCCAGGAAATTTCCCACTGACTAGAAGAAAGCATCATCATCACATGCCTTAGGATTGTCCTTACAACTGCAAATGGATATAGAGCTGAAAAGAAAACAAAGGGATGGGGGAGAGGGAGAGAAAAAGGAATGAAGAGTTCAATCACATTGTTATGAATTTGGAATCATTAATGGAAAATGGACATTTTTAGAGACTCAAAATGCAAAACATGGCTTCTCTGGGCTGATAGCAGATTGGACTGCAAAGCAGCTGAAGACTGGGAGGGGAACAGTTTATTTTCAAGGTATCACACTGGAAATCATCTACTGTCAGTCAGTAAACATTTTTATACTAGAAGAGCCATAAAGAATATTGTTTCCAGGCCAGCTAAAGACTAAAAGGTGTTAGGAGTATAAGAAAACTGCAGTGAAGATAGATGACTTTGAATTATTTATTTGCCATATGTCTTCAGAACAGTTATATATTCACAAATATTCTTGAGAAAAAGTGCAGCTTCATGGCTGAGGCTCAAACTGGTGACACAAATCACAGTATGTACCAACTCTGCAGAAGCAATCTTGTCATAAACCACCTAGTAGTTCCCTTCTTGGTGTAACCCTCCATAAAGAGAGCTCTTCACATCAAGAACTCAGTAAGAGTAAAACCTGGGGACAGAACAAATGTTGTCCCACAGAAAGAAACTGATGTACTTCTCAGAGGTCATCTCCTGTATCCCACCCCTGAGTAGAGCCATGAGGAGTAGTTTTTGAATGGAAAATGCTGCCACCAAAGGGAAGGCAATGCACTAAAGCATTTTTGAGAGTTTACAGTTGTGATTTGTCACTAGTCGGTTATTGTCCCTAACACTAGTAACTCTACATATGTGTGCCTTTTTTCTTGTTGAAACATTAGCATAGCTCTAAGCCTCCCAAACTAATTAAGCAACATTTTAGATCTTTGTGATTTTGTTTATTTTAGTACTGTAGGTCTTTTATGTTCATTGTCAAAGAAAATGTACTGAGCTTGGCATTGAATTCCAGAAAGTAGCTTGGATTGGTGGAAAATGATTGGTATCTTAAGCATTAAAAATTTAGCATTTTTAAAATGTTTTGAATATTTTAAGCTCTTGCATATTGAGAATCTGATCCCTGCAGTCTGATGGCTTCCATCTGGAGATCAGGCTTAGAGATGAAGCTCTGTCTGGTTGATTTTTTTAAATGGCTGCATTCATTTAGGAATTTCCAAATAACATGAAGACATGAAAACAGATCTCGTGCTTTCAGTCTGTAAAAAAGACACAAGAATTCTAAAGGCATATGGTGGATCACCACTAAATACAGGTGGTGAGTAATTATCCACTACAACAGGAATTACTACGCACCAAAACCTGTTATCTCTAGGTACACTGATTAGCAATACTACAAAACTAGTGAGATGATTTGTAGCAGAAAGTGTAATTAAGTACACAAATTATGGTTCCCAGAGGAAACGCTAATAGACAACACATTGCTAACTAAATCTGCAGTCCTCTTTGTACTGTGACTCTCTTAGATCAGCCATCAGCTGTAATTCTTTGCTTCTCTTGCCTTTAGGTGATCCTTAAAGCGCTTTGTCATCTCTGGCCTTCTCAAAATTTATTTAGAGCCCATATGAAATCAAGAACTGTATTAAGCAACAGATACCTTCTGTAAACTGATGGAATAGTTCTATCAAGGGAAATCCTATCATCTCTGATACTGTACATTTATAGTTGAATTTACTGTGTGCTTTTTGTATACTTAGGGGGACTTTGATTTAGTTATTTCAAGTTGATACTATTTGGTAGGGTAACTGGAACTGTTATATATAAAGATTTTAGTCATATCTTGACAAGCAAAGCAGCCACTTGGTTCTCTGATATTTGCCCCAGATAAGTATACAGAGACTGCAGCTATTGTTCTGTATTGCTTAGTGAATTATACATCAGGAAATGATCTTATGTGCTGCTGCAAGCATTGAGTGGTGAATTCAGAGAGGTCAGCCTGACTACACCCTAAAATCAAGAAAAAATATTCTATTGTATTGATGGACTCTGACCATGGAAGGGATGGTCAGTTAATAAAAAGGAAAATAAAAAAATCTTGACATGGAGTTTAGTATTCAAATGTAAGCTATAACCATTAACTGACCTTTTGTTAAGTATGTGAATCTTAAGGAAAGAAAAATTGACCAGTTAGGGTTCCAGCTTGCCCTCCCATTTACCAATAGCTTTCAGGTATGGAGAAAACTAGAGAAAACCATCCTGTTATTAATGTAGTAATTTCAGGAACAAATATGAAGTGTCTCATTCTCACTGGGAAATTTTTCTACTTAATATACCCCCCAGACCCTGTGACTTTTTTAAAGCACCACACACAACATATGCTCATTATGCTAACTGTGGTTTCTGGTATAAATCTTTCCAGAACTCAGGTTTCCCTGCAGCTCAGAGTATTTAGTTCTATTTTTAATTTTACATTATTCTGTACTAGGGCAATTATTTCCTTTTCTGAATATTTTTCTTCTTTAACACTAACTTTTAACCCTTTCAAGTATCTAAAATACATACTAATTTACTTGATACTTTTTGCTATATAAGATGTTTTTCAGCAGAACAGGATTTTATTCTGTTTATTGCAGTACTTCCTAGCAAGGTTATTATTTGACCTAAAAACAAAATTGGAAAGCTTAATACTGGAGAGAATCATAATTAAACTTATAGTGCTATCTGCTCTCTGTGCCCGATACAAAAGGGGTTGATTGCAGTTCATTAACAAGCAGTTTGCAAGACTTTTGATACTAAATTTGAAACTTTATTCTTTAGAGGCTTTCTAATTGTTGAACTGATGTAAGAAAAAAAAGGTTTTATTTCTGTAAATTTGTATCAGAGGTGGATTAGGCAAATCCCAAAAATAAATGCAGTGGAAAACTGTTTTCAGAGATTGCCATAGTTCTGTTCATTTATCAAAGATATGCATTATCTACCACTCATAGTGAGATAAAGTGGAAGGATAGAAATAAAATACTTTTGCTGGGTCCTCACTGAATGCTTGATAGACAAAACACAAACACTTGCCCCAGTCCTTACTATCTATCTATATGTAAGTCTGGTAACCTGTTCCTCTCCTTCAGGTTGGAGTTAAGAATAGTACTTAGCTTCTTGCTGTTTCTTATAAAAATTACCCAGCACTTTTTCTAACAGAAAACTATTTAACAGATCCCTTTTTATTTCCAATTCTTCTGTGCTTCCTTGTCCAAATAACAATGGACAAGTAAAAATGCTTTCACAGCTTTCAAAAGGGAAATATAGGCAATATTTATTTATACAATAAATTTTAAGTTAGGATGGTAGCTTTCGATTGAAACAGAAAGGATTAACAGCTTGTGCCAGTAGCACCATGCTGATCATTCTGCTTCTTCCCTCTTCTCACCTGTTAAGATCTTTTTAGGATGAAAGCTCATCATAGTGAAGAATTTTTCTTTCTATGGACTTGTACAGGGATATAATAGCAAAGATCTCCATGACAAGCAGAAGTGCTATTACAATAGAAATTGTCACATTTCCAGTTACATTTTAATTGACTAGTTTTTACATCTTCAGCTATTCTAAATGAAAATTTCATTTATTCATAAGATCCTTTTCTTCCTGTAAGTTTTCCCACCCTGTGAATATAGTACAATGTATTTTCCTCTTTTTTTTAATATTT
>JANHGN010011195.1:73563-103802 GCA_024605025.1 Megaceryle maxima
TATTAAAAATAAAACAAACCAACCAGTATGATTTTCTTCAGGTATTGCTATAAAATGCAAACTTTTCTACAGTACTTAAATAAGAATTTAAGAACCTCTATTAAGAATGCCTATTTTAAGATGCCCTATAATTAGTAATCCCCATGTATTCTTTATTTTCCAGTCAGTCACTATCATTCCATGAAAGGGAAATGTTAGATTTCAAGCATCTGAAACTTACAAAATCTGAAAGCATTCAATAACCTTAATCTGGTCACAAACAATACATTAACACTCTCACAAGAAAAGACAACAAAGATTTAGTGAAAATGCAGACTTTAAATAGTTCTCATTCAATCCAATTATCCCAGTTCTCACTAAGTCTTTACAAACACTCTCTATGTGCTTTGTTAACATGAATGATGTTTTATGGCAGTATTTTTAAGTCACCATCATTGACCTAACTATATTTTAACATTTAAATTGACAGGTTAGGTCAAATACAGTGCTCCCGAGTTTCATACATTTGAAGTTCAAGAAATCCAATACATCTTTAGTGAAGGAGAAGATAAAACTGCTAGCCCCTGATTAAAAGCTATTCGATTTTGTGCAGCTTTCTCTAGAATTATTTACAGCTGCTAGCATAACCTCACATTATACTGCAGGCAAACAACAGTTACTTCTAAATCTTGGGACATTACAGTTCAGATTTTCCATTAGGTTCTTCAGATGTACAGTTGGGTTGTTTTGCTCAGCTGCAAGGAAGTCAGTGGCTGGGAGGGGTTTTGCTAGATCAATAGAAATGACTGGTTTGTTGACTGTAAATCCCTACAGGTCAGCTCTAGAAAAGGATGTCTGGACAATACCCTGTTTTCTACAAGTAGAGCATACATTACTTGCTATTTTTCTCTTGCTGCCCCCTATCACTTTCATTCAAATGCCAAGATAAGACCAGCACAGCTTCCTAGCGGTGCAGTTTTAAGAGAGGTTTCTTGCTCTCTTTTAATGGCTATAAATATTATCCATATATTTAGGAGTTACATCATTCTCTGGTTATGTTCCTTTAATTCCATGGAACAGCCAAAATGCAGAAACCAAGGATCAGAGCAATACCTTTCTTTGGTTAAGCATACAAGTCTGTAATCAAACCATGTAGTCTTACTAGGACCACTTGAGCAAATTAACTTACGCTGAAGGACTGAAAGTTCAGACTGGTCATTGGGTTTTGCTCACTGATGGATGTAGTACTGATTGCTTCACATTTTTTTCTCGACGCTATAAAGCAGACATGATTATCTCTGATTATTAAAAGTCATCACTTTACAGAGGAGCAGCTAGTATCTCCTAGAAATCCATTGAAAATATATTAAGCTTTCAAAGATTGCTTAGCTCATTTTTGACATAGCTATACATTTTCCAAGAAGGAAGGAAATAGGCTAGGGATTAATCAACTGATTGTTGGATCACAAATTGAGCTGTATTCCAAAGACAGTTTGGTGTAAGAGGGTTGCATTTATAAGCATATGAATTTAATGCTACTTAATCATACTAATTGAAACAGGCTGACAAAACAGTCATGAAATATGCTTTTTTTTTTAATTCCTCAAAAACTGCACTATATGGACTTTAAACTTGATACAGTTCAATCCATAATTATAGACTCACTTCTGAAGCAAATTGGAACAGAAGAGTGTAACTTAACCATAAAGTATGGCAATGGAGAAGTCTAAATCTACTGAAAGGGAGAATAAAAATAATCAGTGAATCAAAGGAGTCATTCCTGAACAGTATCAGACAAAGTTTAGTAAGAAGAGCATTGTAGTACTAAAGGCAAAATGCTGGCTGAAGTCACATTTTGGCTCTCTGTATCCTATGAAGCACCATTGCTGTGATTTAGTCATTCTACTGCTTTTCTGCTGGCCTAAATATCTTGTAAACAACATACAAGACACAGAATTTAAAGAAATCTCCTTTCTCTAGATAAATGATACAATGACTATCTTACAGGATTCTCCTATCAGCTATCTTTTCATATGAAAATAAAGAATGCACTGCAAATTCTGCTCCAGTAACAGAATGATTTCTCCTGAGTTTTTTGCTAAAAGCACCTACCAGGAACTGAAGCTACTGTTTTTATCATTCTGTGAGAGCAGGGATGCAGCTGAGTAGAGGTGGCAGTGTTCTACTACTGCCAAAACCGTGTGGATCTGCTGTTTGCAAGGGGTCTCACTCCAGATACCTAACACCCAGATTGCATCTGGGAGAAGCAGCCCTCTAAAAATATAGGGAGCAACAGCACAAAATGAAATGGTTTTAGTGCCCTTATCTTAAACCCTCCACAGTCACAAAGGACATGTGTATGCCCTGTGGCTTTGGCCCTCTTTTATTTCTAAAGCACAAAGCCTATATTAATTTATCTCTGTTTAACACATTCTGTTTTCTATTATCAGGCATTGGATTGTTTATAGATAATTAGTTTACACTTCTAGGAAGAAAAGGCAACACAAATGTCAGAATATAATGGCTCTTACAATTCAGTCTCTTGACTTTTAAAAAACTCAACTGTATTTCAACTATTGAAAACCCTACTTAGAGCAAAATGTCCTCTGTAATTATCAGAGCAGTAACCACTGCAAAATGTAATCCTCATCCTTTTGAAATGAGCAGCCTAATTGACAGTTGTTGTGAGTTGCTCAGGAACTAGGGAAAAAAATTACTTTTAAGGCACTGCAATAGGTCACGTGTTACCATATAAATGATTGGCAGAGAGAAAGACCGAGAGAAAAGAAAGTTTTCTTTCAAAAAAGATCACCACCAGTACCAGATTCGAATCCATCTGTGCATGTGTGTTTGTGAAGGAGGAATCTGTTTTCCCAGCACACCACAATTACAGCGCCTGCAGGAATATTTCATTCTAGAATGTTTTTTCGTTATCTTCTGAGGTATACAGCACCATTTGCTGTCTGATATAACATTTTATGGCTAGAACTCTGAGGATAAACTGGAAACTCTTCTTAACTAATACATTGCACTCTTCAAAACATATATAAGAGGTCTTTGCCTAAAGGATATGCTAAAGTCTAAATCCTACTTCACTTTAAACAGGCTACATGCCTGAAATACTTTCTTCCATGTAAGTGAAGGTTCAGCATAAAAGTTGCATTTGATGGGTACTATTTCCCTCTGCCTCATAGTTCCTTTTCCACAGCTCAACAAAAAGCCCCTAATTTCCAATCTCCTTGAACCTCTGCAAAAGTGTTAAAGTCTGGGGCTTCAGGCAGTGCTGCTCAGGAAAAGTCCAGGTGACCTTACAGTGATCAGTAGAAAGGTCTAAAGAAGCAGCTACTTCTGGTAACAAGAATCAGAGAATAAAATAGCATTTGGGAAGATTTATTTGTATTGGAATATTATTAGTATAATTTTGACCTTGTTTTAGCCAATTTTTCTTAAAAGTACTTCAGAAATGACTTACAGTAAGGAAAAACCTTGCTCTTGTTTTCTTATATTTCACTCAGATTTTCCTTTTTTTTTTTTTTTTTTTTTGAGACAAAGCCTTCATTTTGCAGCTGTTCAAAACAATCAGGGAGGATGTAGAAATATCCCTGTTTTGTTTTTTTTTTTCTTTCTGAGTGAAAAAAATGATACAGATATAAAAAGGTTGTAAGCACAGACTTAAAATGAAGAATGTTTTATGCTCCATTTAGTATATGGCTTTTAGGAATACATACCTGGAATTGCAGGTAGAAATTTCTGCTAACTTTGAGACACCAAATTTATACTGAAAGCAACGTAAGTCATGGTCTTAAACACTTCTAAAAGTCCAAAAGCTCACACGTCTCTAGATATTAGCTATCATTACAGCTCTAGCCTAAGTACCCTGAAGAGAAGCAACCCCTCATTCTTGTCCTGCATTTTCCCTTATAACTTCCAGTTTTCCCTCCTGAGGCACTAATGAGCTCCAGCTCTGTCCCAGGCATGCTGGCTGGCTAAGCCATGGACTTCTGAGCTGGACCATCACAGCTTGTTAATTCAATGCATCTCTACAGAACCACTGCATCTGTTACAAACAGGCTGCCCTTGTTCATAAATTGCCTTCTTATCTCTAATTGAATATGCACCACATGTGTAGCATTTGTAATAATTATTAACTTTAAAATGGATTGCAATTGACAGGAAATGTACAATGAATTCAAGTTCTCTACACAGCTATTTTCTGTGTTTAGCAGAAAAAGCTGAAGACTGGAAACATGCCGGATGCATTGTTTGACCAGATGTACCATAAGATCTTATGGAACCCTGTAGAATAGCATAATGATATAAAGAAAGCTAAAGCTGCTTACTGTAGGGGTTTCACAAGAATCATAACAACACAAGAAAATCTTGATTTCTGCAAAAG
Organism: Megaceryle maxima; assembly: GCA_024605025.1. Classification (NCBI taxonomy): domain Eukaryota; kingdom Metazoa; phylum Chordata; class Aves; order Coraciiformes; family Cerylidae; genus Megaceryle; species Megaceryle maxima. The sequence continues at coordinate 77,939 of JANHGN010011195.1, forward strand.
GAATTATACTACCATGTCATTCACGCTGAATTTCTTAACAAAATCCCTCAACTGATGTTCCTGATTACTTCACCATGCTTAAAGATTGTTAATCTGCAGTCTCTTTACACATGGCTCCCCTTAAATTTACATGGAAATGCTGTAATTATTTCCCCTCTTTTAGCTGTGAGCTACATGACAAACAGTAAACAGCTAGGAAACAAATCTGCAAGTCAACTAATAACAGTAGGCTCTGTAACTATAGTATATCAGTAATTAGCTGCAAAATTTATTATTGATATCACTAATTAGCTGCTATCCTCTCCATAATACTGAAAATACTGGGTGTCCACATACAGCAATCTCATTAGAATATTCAGTTCTATACTTTGTTCTTTAATCTTCATTTTTCCTGTGTTTCTGCATACATCCTTCAGTGATTCCTTAACTGAGAATGTGCAGGTTTACTCTGGCTTCATTAGTTTCCATCAAGCACACATCCTTTTGTCAATAGCATTTTGTAAAGAATACCATACTCTAGTACCTTACACACACATCCCCTATGAATAAAAACAGTTTTGGACCTATAAAAAAGAGAACTTCTCTCAAAAAACAAAGAAAAACAACTTTCCTTCATTTTGCTTAAGCACAGAAACTGGGAAATACACATACTTCAGTGTAATTCATACCCTGAAAAAACACAGCACTGTTTTTCTAGGGAGAAAAATGACATCATTTTTGATGCTTGTAGTCTAAGGAGCACGATGCCATATGCAAACTAGTTTCCAAATGGCTTCATTAAAGTTTTTACAATCTGTTTAAACATTGAACATTTTCTTTAAATATTAATAAAGTTATTTGATTGTTAAGGTTATAGTTTACCCTTTACAGCACAGTAGCAGATGCCAGCAGTTAGCTAACATATACAAATTGGAAGTAAAACCTACAGCCCCAAATCTCATTGGGATATGGAGTAATATGTAATAAAATTCCAAACTGAGACACATGCTGTGGTTTCTTTGAAAGGTGCCCTGAATCACAAATGAGACTCTCATACGTCTTCATCTGTGCAGTAGAGTCAAACTATATGGGGCTATGTAAGCTACTGCAGAATCAAAAAGCTGCTTTATATAATTATGCAGATCAAGTTATTGTGTCTCTCTTGATCTTCTCACAAGAGGTTTGAAGAGTGACCTCTGAAATGTTTGTCCTTACTGTGGGTAGCTAGCACTTATCCCTTGTTTTTAAGTCTGCATCCATGCAAATATCCAGTCGTGTAAAGAAGTGTTCTGAAGAGAATTCCTCTATGTAGACTGTCAGATCAGGTCCCTTCCTAATTATTGCCAGCTTCTTCATCGCTGCAACTGTGGAATGCATAGGGCGAAAACACAAACCAAAATCAAGCTAATCCTAGGCTATGAATGTATTCCTGTATCATCAACACTTAGTGCTGAAACAGAGCAGAGTGAGGTTTAACATCACATACTTTTTATGTCATGAACCAAAGACCCTTGACTGTAGTGAGATTTGGCTTATGCTATAAATGAATATGTTCCAAATATAATGTAAATGTAAAAAGACTCAGATTCTTTCTTAAAATGTTCTAATGGCAATCATTTTCTCTAACTTTGCCTGAAACACTGACATCATATTATTGTGTTATGTAATTTTAGTACAGAATTTATCGATAAATTCTCCAATTATGAAAGAACACCTAGAAAACATCATCTGTTTTGCATTTCTGTGCATAGTACATTATACTGCTAAACTGGAATGCAGCAAAATTGTTAAGCACATAGATTTACATAGTTTTTTAATGTTAAGGGTATTTTTAGTAGGTTCCTTTGTTATAACCCTGTGTTGATTTACTGTGGGTTTTGTTTTGGTTGGTTTTGTTTTGGGGTTTTTTTTTGAGGGGGATATTTTGGTTTTGCCTGGTATCAATTGTGAAATTAGTAAAACATCAACCACCAAGCAGACCACTATTAATTTAGGAGATCTGAACAATGGAAATCTTTACAGTACTTTCTCCAACAGTTTCTATTCTGTTGGTTTCAACTGGAGTCACATTATAGCCAGATGCAAACCTGCAGCATTGATATTAATTATGAAACTATCATTTAGATTCAAATAGCTATGGGTTCACTTTGGGGTTGTGTACGCTTACTTTGGAGGCAAGATTTCACTTTTCAGTCTTCGCATCCTTACAACATCCAACTGCTGTAGCTTTTGTAGTTTTGCTGCTATCAATCTTTGCCCTATTTGTGCTTAATACTACATTTGTGTCCACTGGCCTTTACACATACCATTAGTGTATGCAAACACATACACACATGCACACACATACACGCTGTGCTACGTAAAAGGCACATATAAACAGCACTGATAATTTCCTCTAAGTTCATTTTCTCCAATTATCCTTCATCTGCAATTTTTTTTTCTAGTTCACAGAAACAAGTGCGGGGTATTAGTCAGCCCTTCACCACAGGCAATTATTTACTCACAGTGGAAGTACCAAGGTTGCAGGTACTTCAAAGCTAACTTGGATTTGATGACAGCTTTCTTGTGCTTTATCTACAAGATTGTCCTTTGTACTTTTTTCAACAAGTACTCCACCAGTGAGTGTCTGACATTTTCTGTATTTAAGAAACTAGACCTTTCATATTTAATGTTCAGCAAGACTCCCTCACAGTCTATATCTCATTTATTTCACCTCCATGCAGTCTGCACTCTAGATTATATCTTTAAGTGTAGAAGACTGTTAGATGAGAATAGTCACGTATTCTAATACTTAAGAAACAAATGTGACACACAAAAACATAATTGCTATTCACATTTTTTGGTCTTTATGGCCAAATGAATCATCAATTCTTGAATAGTAGCCTACATCAAGAGACACGGAAGCTGCTTCAAGATTGCAGAAGTGAAAGAAAAAAATTCTGCAAGTTCCCCTCCTGAACATACAAGAGCAGATCAGTGGACCTACTAATCCAGTATCCTGCTTCAGAAACTGGTTCTAGAATCCGCAGAGCAATTATAAACAATACTGCTGAATATAATTATGGAGTAGCATTCTGGCAAGGTAATGTAGTTAAAAGTTGGCTCATCAGTAATAGGTCTTTAAGAATAATAAATGGAGCTTAATTTCATCCGGACCTCATGCCATTCAACATCAGTTAGAGCAAGAACAGGTTTCAGAGCGAGGATGCTCTCCCTACATTAGAAAGAGGTATGGTCTGCTGTTCATTCCCCTCCAGACTCTATAAACAGACTTATAACAAAACAGTGTATATATATACGTGGAAAACCATGAACAAATAACTATGGCACAAAAAGTAGAGAAATTGCTTAGTAAATGCTCTTTTAACTTAGATTAGGCACTGAATAAAAACAAAACAGCACATCATCGGAAAGAGGTGTACAAATACTGTTACTGTTTTCTGGATTAAGTAAAACCAGAATCTTTCCTGGTTTACAGTTCTACACCACTTTTCAACAGAGATAGTTTTACACACTGTAAAGGGAATTATCAACATGGGTACAAAGAAGCTTCAGTATAATTTCTATAGCACAGGTGCACAGAGGGCAAGTATTTGTTCAATAGTATGTTGGACTTCCAGTGAAATGGAAATCTTATAGTCATAAGCATCAGACTATTTTTGCAGTCTTGATTTTTGCTGGAAAGAATGAAGAAAAGACACCACAGACTTCATAAGTATCCTTTTTTCCTTCTTCCTGATAGGGTAAATGTCCTCATATTGGTTAGTAGTTCCTAATCTGTCAAAAATGAACCGAATTTCTATCCAACACCCAAAACTTGGCAAGGAAGGAAACTGTTTTTATGAACTCACTTCAAGAGTTAGCATTAGAGAATATTTTCTCTCAGCAAAACGAAATGGAATAGATTGCATTTGTCCTCCTTAGAAACTGAATTGATCACTGGAGGTTAGGACTGTAAAGGCAAGTCACAGAAAAAAAAAAAAAGCCCTTGAGAAGGGTGAAAAGAGGAAGATGAGATTCATTTTAACTTCTGAAAAAAACAGCATCAGTTCCACTAATTCTAATATAAGAAACCCAAAAGATGTATCAGTTCACTGCAATTTTAAAGACAACTAGATTACATTGATAACATCACCATTTTTTCTTTGACCAGAGAGAGAACAGTCATGTTTTAAAGCAGCTACATCTGCTTTGTTAGCTGAAATTGACTTTGGCAAAGCCACAAATAGTTTCTTTCTTGTGCTTATTTTTGTAAACATTCTTCCATATTTTAGTCTTAACTGTCAGTGCATAATGTCCCTGCTTCCACCTGACTGGTGATTACTGCCCCAGAAAGATGCCTTCAAAGAAGGTGTCTTTCAAGTTGTTCAGAATAGGTCATAAACTTCAGCTTCATTTTTATTGATGTTACTATCAAAAAAAAATGTTATTTTGCAGCTTTTTTTAAATTCTTTTTCTTCTACACATATCCTCTGATTTCAGCTTTATAAGACTATTAGCTTAATCCTAGACTGCTTATAGCCTCCATTTCCCTCACCATAATTATCCCTCTATCAGTGAATGGAACAGCCATCAGTGTTCCCCAAAATTTCCAAATTAATCCCTAAACACAGTCATTCCTGTACCACCATTAATTGCAGAGCAGGGAAAAGTTCTGTATACCCCTTCAGTTTTCCAGCTACACTGTTATGCCCCTTCTTGAGGAGAACCCTTCCTTAATACAGAATGATACAGTACTGCTAACATAAATGTAGAGATCTTTAACTGCAGAAATCCCTGAGCACATCATCAACAACAGAGCACTGATGATTCTTCCTTCATTTGTGCCTGCAACAGCTCAGATCAGGAATTTAAGATAAATAAGTGCTTTGAAAATGGTTGTTTTCAGTTTGTGAATCAAGCAATAACTTAGATGACAAGCTGCAAGAGTAACATCTTCATCCTCTCTGTTTTGGTGCTACCTTCCATCAAGGTGTCATCCTTGGGTTATATTTAGGTACAACCTAATGCCTTGTTTATAATAGCAAAAGTTGGTTGTGCTGCAGGAAAGGGAGATGGTGATCTAAAGAGGTTCCCTCTCTTTACAGAGTGATCCATGTTTAGAAAAAAAAAAAACAACCACACAACAAAAAACCAAGTAAGCAAAACCAAAATGAAAGTTTGTAAGAAACGCCCTTTCCTAGGCAACTTAGCCATGCTAATAATAGAATAATTAATTTTCTACAGCTAGATCCAAAGTATATTGAAGGCAACGTATGCGGCTCTGAGTCTCTCATGGGGCTCTGAATCTGGCTATACTACCAGAAGTGCACAGCAAAATTTCTTCTGCTCACCATGACTCACATACACGAGTACATTAAGTCATGGATTTTAAACAGAGTAATTTACTTCTCAATTAATTGATAAAATCAAATAAAAAGATTCTTTCTGAGGGTTCATTTGAATCTTGCAATTAATGATGTTGACAGATTCATTATAAATACAAACCATACTCAGCTTCCATTCACTCCTGAAATCAAACCTCTTCAGAAGTTCTGAAAGTTTCACTTTTTTAATGCATTCTCCATCTGATTTTCATCACTCCAAGTAGTTTAGAACAACAAAAAGATTCTAATTTAGCTGCCTGATGCTCAACATTTTTGTTTAAACTTCTATCCAGAAAAGCCATTCAAGACCTATGGCATTTTAAATAGAAGAAAGGCCTTGCTATCTGGGGTCAACATTTGTTTCTTTACTGTGCTAGTTAGAAGTGTATGCTGTGACAGTAGTTTGTCCAGCTTTTTGCAAGATGAGCTTTGGTGACGAAGTGTAGGTTATGTCAGAAAGAACAATCCATACTGCATAAATGCAAAATATTGCTGGCCTTTCCTCTCCCTTCGTGCTGCTCTTTTATTTCTTTCTTTTTCCTTTTACTTCCTCAGTTCTTCCTCAGGCCTTACAAATCTTTTAAACTTCCCAGCTCTACAGGGAAATAGAAAGTTATTGTGTGCCTTCCATAAATATGTTGGGGTGAAATTCATTGAATTCATTAGCAAAGCCTACTGATAAAAAAGCTCAGAATTTTGCCCCAGGACATAAAAGATCTTGTAAGAATCTCTCTCCTGCTAGTGTTTGCAAGTTTACAGTCAAATATGACTGGATATCAAAATTAGCACCATAAACAAGTTTATATGCTTTATATGAATGAGTTATTTTTGCCAATTCTTTCATCTAAGCCTGTTGTTCTAGAAATTAGCATTATATCACTGCTGTGAAGATTCATTAGAGTGGTATAAAAGATTGCAGGCAAGAGGTTCAAATTCAAACCTTTTTCTGATTTTGAAACTTCTAACGAAAACAGAAAGATTAAATAAAGCAATTAAGCTATAATAAAGGCTTCTACAGTCTCAGAAAAATTATGGTATGGTAGTCTGAATTCTCACTGCATTTTAATTCAAAATACTTAGGGAAAAGCAATTTTCATCAACTATTGATTTATCAATATCCTTGACTTCATGGAACATTCTCGATAACTATTCTGATTAAATAGCATTATACAAATATAATAAATTTTATAACTGTCACAACATTGACTGCTTGGGATTTTAATAGCTCTCTGTCACCTTCAAATCTCTCTTTAAAAATACAATCAATTTTAGATCCTAGCTTCGTAGCTGCTGTTGCACTATTGAAACTTTCCCTATTTTGATGTCATGCAAGAATATATCACTGTAAGATGTAACTCCTAGAGAGGTGCCATTCCTCCATATTACTTCAAAAATCAATGCAACTAGGAAAAGCTTACAGGTACCTGCAAGAAGTGGATCACATCCTTTCAGCAGGTATTAAATCAAGTGAAAGAATGCAACATTGCCATCAGTGAGTAAAATTCACTGAATTTTGCTAGAAATAAGTTGCAGATGTAATTCAGCTTTTACCCGATACCCTCATACTGAGATTATTCCCTTGAGATGAAAGAATCCTGTTTGTAATTCTGCTCTTACCCTGTACTCTCATACTTACTTTATTCTCTTGAGATGAAAAATGTTGTTTAAAATATTAGGATTTGAGAAATCTTACATTTTTCATCTCCCCAACCACAAGAGGACTGTGACACAGAATATGTTCATTCTCTCCTTTCAATGCTGCTTTAAAGAATTCTATTTTTATTGCACCTGAGATTGGAACTTAGCGTGTCCCATCTTCCAGGTGCACTAATTACTTACCTAGATAAGCTCTCTAACACAGTGGAAATTTAAGTAGCTCCATAAAATAGATTAAGCTGCAGAAACCATTTTGGCATAGCTTGTTCCTCTAATTGGCTTAAACTTAACTGTGGGGGTGGATGGAAAGAAGGAGCAGAAAAAAAGGCAGCTTTTCTTATCTCTTGCAAAAGATAAAACTAATAAGAGTTTCGAGACCACATAATTATTTTTTTTTCTTAAGTTAATATAAAACATTAGTGTAAAATAAACTTTGTGGTTAGAGCAAGACTTAAGGTGTAGATAACCTGGACTGATTAATTTCTCTGCCAGTGAGAACTGATCTGCAAGCAGTAATTTCCAGAAGAATGCTTCAACTTAAAACTGATTTTTGAACACCCATCTTAGTACTTACAGTGGCTGCGGGTAATAGAAAAGCTAAGCATATTTGGTTAACAATGTGATTTTTAAATACATAAATATTATGTCAATTTTCATAGATATTCTTAATATAAATCTTTTGAAATATCCACTTTTTTACAGACAAAATAACCAAAGTAGAGCAAGTAGCAGTTTCAGTAACTCACTGAGCTAAACAACTAAACCAAATGCTTGGATTGGCCCTGAACTGGTGTTTCTATAATTAATAATCTACTCTGTATGTGTTGACACTAGTGATTTATTACAACTCTGCCTTTAAAGCTATAAGCAGATTTGTGGACTTCAGGGAGAGGTAGAAATGCCCTATTACAAATGAGGTTTTTTCAGTTTTATACAGAAAAAATCTCTTATTACTATATGTATATTAAAATGGTTTCTATTAGAATTTTCTGGTAGCCTCAGGGAAACTAATGGCAGCATACGAGCAATTTAATGCCCATTTATTTTAGAGTAGAAAGAAGTCACTTAGCTGTGCAGGAGGCAAGTGAGGGGAGTTTATGGTTATAGGTAAAACACTTCCAAGGACTCAATAGCTAGGATCCTAATCCTATTTTTTTTCTTCTTTTCATTCAAGTAATCCCACTTGCAAGTACATATATATAAAAAAGGTGAAATGAGTGGCGTTTAGGCAGTTCACAGAGCATAGCACAGACCTGTCTTATGACCACTCAGGCAAAAAAGGATGAGGCTAATGTGTACTGTGCAACTCTTCTCAGAAATCCTTGGGTGTCCCAGATATTATAAAATTCAGATGAAATTCTCCTATTGTTCTGTTTCACATCAAAAGGTCTAGATTTCTCATCTTTAAAATAGTGACAGAAACATTTGTGTGAAAAACATGACAATTTGGGAAAATGCTTCTGTGGAAGCTGCTTCTTAATGTGGTTTTCAGAAGATCTCTTTAGAATAAAGTGTTCTGTTCTGATGGCATTTATGCTGCACAGTACTGACAGTTAAGCACTTAATGGGAGTATCTCCCTGGGCTCTTTACCACTGTTGAACAAAACATAGAAGTTGAACACTAAATAAAGTGCTATGCTGAACACTGGAATAAAAGTGAAGTCAGGAGGACATTGAATAAATTTCATGTTATATGTACAAGCATCATATTCCAGGAAGAGGCATTATGACATTAACTAGTTCTGAAGCAGTTGATTATATTATTTTTTTTGTGAACTCAGGGTGAGAAATTCAAATAGGTTGCACTCCATTAATAAACGTGTCAGAAAAGTGGTATACTTTTAAAAAGAGAGTGAAAACTCTAATTCTTTCAGTGGCAAGGATGCTGAAAGGAACGGGAAAGCACAATATGAACAATGCATGGCTTAGAGGCTGGTGCCATCAGTTGAATTTTGGTTTCTTTAATCACAGGAATGTTTACATGGCATCAGGCCTGCTCTGAGCTGCCTCAGGTGTATCCCAGACCATAAATATCATGCTCCATATAAGGGGGGAGTTTGCTGAGAATGGAGGGACTGGGGGCTTTGTGTTTCTTGACTTTCTCTTCCTCAGGACTGCTCTGTATTGTGACCACTACATTTGCTGGGCTGAGTACAGCTTTGTTTACAGTGGTATTGGTTTGGCTTTTTCATTAAATCTGTATTCATTTCAACCCGTGAGTCTTCTCTCCTTTTCCTCATCCCCCATCTTGGCTGGGTGATCAGGTAATAAAGCAACTGTTGTAGTTTAGCTCCAAATACAGGCTAATTGTACACAGTCTTGAATGAGATGTTTTAGGTGAAGAGTGAAGTATCATTCAGCTTTAAAATCTCTGGAACACCTTTATCTTATCCCAACAACTGAAGTATGCAGTTATGGCTCCTCATAGCAATACCCTTCTCTCAAAAGATTTTTGTATATACACAAATATATTTTTATACATATATATGTAGATCCTCTCGGGAGACTCCTGATTCATTGTTTAAAGCATTAGAAAAATCTGTCAGATGACATTCCTACAAATAAGTGGGATGATGTTTGCTCCCAAATTGGAAGTGCAAAGATTTATCATAATTTCTATGGGTCACACAATCCCATACTTTGAGGTTTTTTGACCACTGCTTTCTCATTTAGATATAATTTAAATAATCCAATAATTACTAACTTGAAATCTTCCTTGTGTTTGTTTACACATTGTCCAGCACTGCAGCACAAAATGAGGGGTATGGAATTTGTGTTTGTGATAATTGATGGTGCTGCCACAGGGCCCAAAATTGTCTTCCCATGCTACTGGGTTTTATACCATTTTGCCTCTGATATTTGTTTTAAATAATGATTCTGACAGCTCACATTTTTCACTTTTTTAGATCTTATGACTGTTATTGTATATTTATTTTTAGAAGCACAAATATATTACAAAAAAAAAAAAAACCCACATAAGCCTGCTAAGGATGAATAAAATATCTCCACAGTAACATTCTGGATAGTGATGTATGACTGGTTGTATACAGATTGACAAATTTCAGCCCTAATTCTGCATCAGGATTTGTTATCATAGTCTCCTGAGCCCAGAAGTGACTTCAGAAGTGAAAAAACCTCTTTTTCTCTCCTCTGTATTTATTTGGCAGTGATGACTGATTTTTTTTCCAGATGTGGATAAATATGAAAGTTTATTATATTAGTTTTTCTATAATCAGCTGCAAATGCAGTCAAGAACATCCCCTCAGGGCAAATGAATATTTTGGCTTGCTTTGTATTTTCACAGAAGAAATCTTACCATAATCTTGTGTATTAGACTTATTTTATAATTTGTTTAAATGATCTCAAATAGTTTGGTTTGAAATGAGTTATTGATATTGATATCCATACAGTGCAATGGAAGTTTTCATCTGCAGGATAGTATCCATCCAATAAAGTCCATTTAGGAATTTTTTTTCTCTTTCTTGGCATTAGTGTCCATACCCAACACTATACTATACACAGGCACTTGTGCAATCACAAGCCATTTCCCAGGCTCACCTGTGTAAACATGAGTGAAATTAAAGCCTGTCAAGTTTACAATGAATCTTGTATAACATACTTGCTATTTAAGTATTTTATCTGTTGTCTATGTTAAGCTTTCTTAACCAAATCAGAATAAAACATGCAAGCAACTATGATCTTTAAAGCCAAAAGACACCACATATAGCAAATTCGATGATTTTAAAATCCACACTTGAAATAAGTGATTTCTGTTCCTTTCATCTCAGTAGTTCTGTATTCCAAGGGAAGCAGGTGACAGAGCAGTTAGTTACAGACGTGAGTCATAATTTTGTTCTTTCTCTCTCACTTAAGTTGTTCAAGTTCATGATTTTTTTGGCCGAGACTCATCTTCTGTTACGTGGGACTCACGGTATTCACTTCGCAAAACCATGCCTTCAATCCTCTTTTTATTTTTGGTTCATTTGTATCCTTTGCTTTAAAGAAGTACTCAATGCACGTAAGCGCATGGCCCTTCGACAGCTGATGTTCTGCAGAGCTGTTACAAGGCAAATACCTTTAAATCAGCTATGGAACATTTGCCACTAGTTTAAAATTGGTGAGGGAAGTTTTTGCCTGTCCACAACTTTACAGATGCCTCCAGACAGATACACACCAATAAGCAGAACTTCCCCAAAGCTACTTAAATGATACTAATTCCTTAACAATCAAACAGCTCTGCATCGTGTAAATCTTTCCTTCTTTATATTTCATATGTCTGTTGTACATGGATTTATTTACACCACCATGAGGCTGGGAAGAAAAAGAGTCTGTCTTTAATCCTGTCATGGTTTCTCAACAAAACTGTTCCTTACTTGTACAGTGGTATTGATTCTTTTCATGCTGACAATTTGAACAATTATTCTGGGGGGCTCAGAGCAGCAGCCCTTGGCTTATCACTCTTTGATGAACTGTAATAGCTTTGAAAGTTGGGATCATACTGTTTACTTGCAGTGATTTCTATATTTAATACCCAGATGAACGGGAACTGCATCACAGCTCCCTTGACTACAGGTTGGGTCAGATGGCAGAGAGGACCCCAATAGCCTATTGCACCCCACCACCACCCACCAGGCAAGTGCAATACTGTGTCCTGCAGTCCCAGCACAGGAAGACAGCTGAACATGAGAGTAGTGCTTAGCACTCAGGGGGCCCGTGATGCAGAGCACTGCAGGGACCTGGCTCTATTATTTTCTTCTCCCTAAAAGCCAACAAACTGCAGCAGGTCTGTACAGGATGTCTGAGCACAGGGCTTGTGAAGCAACCACTGCTAACGTATGGTCTCCCTAATTCACAGGAGCTTTAACCAGCTCTTGGCCCAGCAGATACCATAAACACAGACATTGCCACGTAAGTACTCCACCTATTCTAGAGTCCACAGTGTCTCACACTAAGAGCCCTAAGAATCATAAGACAAGGGGAGGATGGAACCTGTTAAGAAACATGTATAAGGAGCTCCCATTGGGGTTTTGGGGGGGGTTTTTTTTGGTTTTTTTTTTTTCCAATCTGAAATAGCCTCACATTTCTAATTAAGGCAATTAGTGTGATCCTTGCATAGAGGAGTAACAAAGAATTCCTTTTGGAAAACCTCCAGAAAAAAAAAAGCAAGAAAAGACTGCTGAATATAGACAATATGTATTGTCAGGAAATAAGAAAATAAACATGTCCAAAAGCACATTTATTCTTTACAAATTGCTGCTCGAGGAAATAATGCCATCACTGCAATTGATGACAGGCATTTTACTGAAGGACTGAAGATGAAGTCGCATGCGATACAAATGGGATGAGTAGAAGTAGAGTGATTGAAGTGGGATATATAATGATGAACATAAAATCAGGATGAAGACAGTCTCTGCCACTGCACAGTTTTATAATGAAATTGGAACCAGAAGGATCTGACAATATGAAGGAAGATAATCTCATATTCATTTTGACATTACTAAAATAACTTTGGAGAAATATTGGGTTTAAGTTAACTTTGCTTTTGTCAGTGTTTCTTCCACCATTTTCCTCAATCTTACATTTTTAGGTGGCAGTTTTTGTAACAAGAGCTTGCAACATACACCCACTTTCTTTCCTTCTGAATTTGTGTCAAAATCAAAAGTTTCTCAAGAACTTTCAGCACATTGTGATATTTTCAGGTAAGTACTCTTCTGGTATTTTTCCTGTCATCATTCATCATCTGACAGAGATAGTCATCTATCACTAGAAAAAGCCACATCTATTACACAGTCATTTCCTTAAAACTCAAGATAGTCTCTTCAGAGCTACTTAAGCAAACGGATATATTGTCATCAGCTTCACTTTAGGTCTATTTTAATTAGCTTTTTGGAAACCTACCAACCAGAAAGCCAGTCTTTCAACGCATTTTCCGCCATCTGACTACACTTCCATGACACTTTGGGAATACTACGTTTTTGTTGTGTTGTTTTAGAAGCACCTGTATTATACTTGACATTATGATAATGTATTAGCAAATAAACATCCAACTTTGAAGGTGGTAGTACTAATACATCAGACACTCTGACAATTCCTTTAACTTCAGGAACAGCTTCACTTTTAAATACGAGACCTGGAGACTTTAATTCTACAGATCTGTTCATATCAGCCTGATATTTCAGTACTTTATTTTCCAAATTCAGATTTTATTGATTTTTAGCTTTGGCTAACCTCGTAGAATTAAAAAAAAATACCAGAAGAGGGAGCCATGTTCTCCAATTTGTGCATTATCCCTCGAACTGTTAAAATATCGGCTGGATTCTGTATTTTTGGAGTTGCAGAGGCTAGGAATATCTTCACTTGACTTTCTGATGCTCCTTAGGAAAAACTCACTTATAAGCTATTCATATTTGTTCAATACAAGACAGAAATACAGATTTTCCAATGCCATTGATGAAACAGTTTTCTAAAATTACAGAGTCGGCACTTTTTCCCCCCTTCATTTTCTTTCTTTTTATACAAAAACCTGTTCCAAATTCTTATGCATAAAAGTTCTTGATTGACAGCCTTGATGTAGACTGATCTATTTAGCCAGATAAGTAAAATACAATATGCCACATTTCAAGCTTCCATTGGGATTACTCTGCATCAGGGTGCTTCATTTATGCCTGTATGATTCCATCTCTCAAGAGAGCAACACAGTTGTTCCTTTTTATATCCATTCCATCTTTCTGCTAAAAGCTGCCAATGAAACTGTCAGTTAACATCAGCTGGACTGTAGGGAGAGATGACGACACACATCTACTAGAACTGGCCTTCACACTGCCTGCTCACCTACAATTGTTAGCTGGGTAAGATGTATATGTAGCTAACTCTAGTAAAACTAGAGCTGGCTAACTAGACAACATCATGAAAGATAGCTTCATATCACTAGTTATATAGTTTATGGGCTCCAATTTTGCTTTTATTTTTTCTTCATATATTTTAGAAGATTTTTGATTCTGTACTTCATATCTTATTCTTCAACTTTTCTGCCTTCCTTTTCTCCAGTCAAATGTAATTCCCCACAGAACTAGGTACAGAAAGTAGCTTGCAGCCAGCAGCTCACACATTAGCTTTCCAGTACAATCTGGCAGCTGAGAACTAAAAAAAGTCTAAATTCTAAAATGTAAATGTTAAAAGTATTTAACTGTTTTCAAAGAAACACTGTATTTTGTAGAGAAAAGTATCTTTACAACATTATAAAAAAGTAAATAGCATCATCTGCAAGTAGAGCAATAAAAACTGATGGTGTCTCTCACTACCAGCAGCTTCACACCTCACAGAACACTTAGGATATGTGGATGTTCTGTGTAATTGTACTTTTTAATATGGACTAAGATTTGTGCTTAATTGCCAGTAACATTCTTAATTACTCCAAACATTGTCAGTTAGTATTTGAATATACCCTGGTCTGCAAAGAATTTTACTGAAATCATAAGTTCTACTTTGAGGAATATTAATGCATTTGAGAAAAGGTAGAATAGTTAGGCTTGCAAAGTGGATTATAGAGCATTTTGATTTATTACAGTCTTCACCGGCTTCTGCCACTCCTCTAATAATGCATTACATTGGGTGGATTCACTTTTACAACCATGTTTAATCATGATTCCTAATAATATTCCATTGTAAATCAAAACTAGATTAGTCCTTATATAATTCAGCCTGAGCTTCTCAAATTAAGTTCAACATGGGCACACTAGAACACAGGAAGTGGCACCTAAACTTACAGAGAAAATTCTTGTGAATTCTTGAAAATTCTGTGAAGATGAGACTGCTCTGGAACAGGCTGCCCAGAGAGGTTGTGGAGTCTCCTTCTGTGGAGACTTTCACAACCCACCTGGACATGATCCTGTGCAACCCTGTTCTAGGTGAACCTTCTTTAGCATGGGGTCTGCAGAGCTCCCTTCCAACCCCTACCATTCTGTGATTACGGAAACATGTCATAAATAATGTATTTCTGATTATAAAGTGAATTTACTAGAAAAATCTAGCTGCATTGATGCATCATTCAGCCATTAACTAATTATTCAGTTTTAAATATGCTCCTTCACTATATTTTTTTTAATTACTGCATGACCACTGGTTTTCAGAGAGAGCATTTAATAATGAGGAAGGTTAAATGAGAAGAGAGAGGGAAACAAAGCTGAAGTAGAGAGTTTCTAATTTAAATATAGTGCTTTGCTGAGTATGGATTTTTGAAACCCCACTTTTAACAGCAAGACTGTAATGTTATTGCTGAGTTCTGGTTACTTCATAATCCATTTGGAACTCACTGCCATGTTTCATCAGGTCACCAAAGAAAAGCTCAGTATTGAGCTCGGTTTGTAATTCACAAATCCTTATTCATTTATTCTATATATAGCATGTTTTCCTTGTTTACAAAATGCTATCTGATTAACAAGACTTCATGTCAGTGTTGCTATAAAATACCCGCTGAAGGAAGTTGGAGCTTTAACAAAGAGCATAGATAAAAGCTTACAGACAAAATAAGGACTAGCATACCAGTGTGCTGTATAAACATAAAATGCAGGCATCCATATGCAATGTAAGGACTTTCTATTTGTGACAGTTTGACTCTTCTTCACAACCTCTCTCACGTCCCATAACGAGACAAGTTCGTTACAGTCTGGATATACTCTGCCAAAGTCATCCATCTTTCTGAGATTTGCCACTTTTTCACTGCCAGTCAGCAACGGAGTTGCTCTATGTGGCAACAGAAATGTGAGCGAGGTGGAATATTCTCATAGGATCCTGTGGACCAAATTGGTTGGGAGTACTATAATAGGGAATTAAGGATATTTTTGAGACAACAGTAAGAGAGAAAGGATGTGGTTCTGTAGTCGTACGTGTAGTCTAAGGTCACTAGATGCCTGTCCTGGTCTAGCTCTCCAGATAATCATTAAACAAACATTGCCATGTGCTTTCACTAGCACAAGCAATTTAATTGGATTCAGTGGCATTTCTTCTGCTACTTAGTACTACCCAAAGGTGGGAAGGCCCACAATACCTCAAGTGAGGGGCCAACTCTCGTATTAACTATTTATACCGTTCAACACCAGCATGTCCTTGCACGTACTACTTTCTTTACCCACCTGTATGGTAGGTTTTACCAAAGACACTGAAAATATACAGTCATTACTGACCTGAAATCATTACCTCTTTGGTCATCTCCTCTGAATCCCAACAGATTTACCAGGCAGATCTACCAAGCAATTTGGGTTTGAAACTGGGATATAGATTTTCTTACTAAAAAGCCAATAGGTTCACAATTCCCACTTAGTTTCTTAACATCAGAACACACAGCTTCATACATTATGAGTGTGTGGTCAATGAGATAAAACTTTAACTAGACATTTTTAAATACAGATGTATCTTAGGGCTCTGATTTCTCTTTGTAGTGAATATATTTAAATGTCTTCATAATTTTGTATACCTTAATGTGGAATTTTTTCCTTAACTGCCAGCATTTGTCATTTTAGTCTTAAGTAATTTTGCTAAGCAATTGTATTTAAAGGCAGTGGTAATTCATGCCAGTTGATACATATATAGATTCTAGAAGATGGGTTTGCTAAGAGTTATGGGGCTGCTCCAAATTACACCACCTTGCTTGATGTGCTACCCTCAGTATGCTTGCAGCTATGCCTGAATGGCTGTTCTGAGATGCATCTATCCCCACATATATTTACAAAATTAGAAGAAAGAGATTGCATTTTTCATGCTGGTTTGGAGGGTTCAAATCACAAAGCCAAAGGAAATTGTACTAGAGTACAAAAATTATATGATTCTTTGTGAAGAGACTCACTGGAAGGGGCTGGTATGTCATCAATTACAGAAAAAAAGGAATAAAGCCAGTGAAATGCTGCAACTACGTCTGTAAGTACAGCAGAGGAAGACTGGTCTCTCACTAGCCCTTAAGTGTTTAATCAATGTGAAATTACATCAGGCACCACCCAGGGCAGTTTGAAACTACTACTCTGTGATTCCCCAGTGCTTTAGGGAACCAGATTTACTGCTATTGTTAAAAACCAAATCACAGTGCTAGATCAGGCAATCTAAACAACTATAAATAAAGTTATTGGCATCATCAAAATGAAGTACTTACAGGAATGAAAAAAAAATATATGAATGGCTACTTTAATGTCACAGTGACTACACTGGATTTCCCTGCATAAGCCATGAGTTGCTCAGGAGACAGGAACAGTCAAAAATACAGTGATAAACTGAATAACAGTCCAAAGCTGAGTGTGCTTTTTTTCTCAATTTACCATTCCATCATAAAATTATTATCCAGTGGGTAATGTATTAAATTGAACGGGATGCATTCAGAGGGTAAAGAAGACTATGTGATTTCTGAGACTACTTGAATAAATTCGATCTTATTCGCATACATTTTAATTTGTGCCCACTCTAGCCATGTGGAATAGGCCACAGCTCCTATCAGTACAGGAGATGCAATTGTTAAGGTTGATCAAGTCACTCTTATCCTAGAGATACATACTGGCATTTATGTGTTACAGACTATGTTGCTATCTGCATTTTTGTTTTAAAACAAACTATCATCCAGTAAGTTGAAGATATGTTAAAATAACAAATTACAAATAACTAACACTGATATATTTACTATATGCTCTACCATAACGCATTACAGTGTTAGTCAAGGTAAAATATCATATTCAAGATCTGTACAGACTTACTATATATTACTGTCTACATATTACACTGTTTCAATGATTTATTGCACTATCTGTAATTTACATTGTGAAACTCATGTAACAGTGACCAAGACTCTTTATATATCAACAGAGTATAAGGGAATAGAACAAAGACAATTTTTAAATAACAGTAGTAACAGTCTTCTGAAAAATCAATCTTTGTTTTTATAATAACTGGGATTTCCATAATCTGACATCTCTCCTCACAGCAATAGCATCAGATCTGCTTTTCTTTTTTTTTTTTTTTTCTTCCAGTTAAAGTTTAACTTAATGTAAATATAAACTGTCACACTATTTTTAGAGAAAAGATGATATGTCCTCAGAGCTAACTACCAGCTGATTTATTCCAGGAATACATATGGCTTATACAACACTTGTAAATTGTTGTAAAAAAATATAGTAAGATACATTATCAAAACTAACCATGTGCTACTGAAAACAACTCTTTTTCCAACTCCCATTTAATGCAGAAATATTACTCCACTAACTCACAAGGGTGCAAAGTCCAGCTGTGCTGAGAACTTCTGTAAAAAGAAGCTTAAAGGGATCCCAGGAGTTCACCCAAGTTTATTAAGGTTCACATTTCTAGGTCCCTTCATTTAACAAATGAGCCATATTGAAACCTGTGCTCCTACTTAAACTATAGCTTGAATCTAAGAAAGGATCTTAAAGCCTTGGAAATCTGACGTGCTAATGGCAGGATATACATCTATATGTCAAAACAGTTTTCAAAAAAACCATCAAAACCAATCATTCCCATTATTTTATTGGTATATTTACCCATAGGGAGTCACCTTCAAACGGAGTCTTAAAATTCTTGTCAAAGTCCTAGTATTTTTGAACTTTGTTCTAAAAGAATGAGACATGTATTTTCAGAAACTTCTTATTCATTTTATCTGTCTACTTTTTTTAGGTAGGTAAATCTCTGAGTTCCAGAAAGTGTTGACTGTTCCCTTTCTAAAAATCGGATACTATTAAAATGTTCCCAGTTGTCTGGTGTGGTACCATAACATTTCTGAGCATAGAGGCATATGCACAATTGCAGTGTTATCAGCCAGCATTCTGAGACCAGAACTAGTTGAACCACATTCCTAAATAATACATTGTCTTTTGGCTTATCTAAGAGTTATAACTAGAAAAAAATTGCCTTTACTCCCCATGTGAAAGGACTACAATATACTGCTCTTGGCAGACAATGAATAAACCTGCATCAATGTATGAGAATAAGATCATGAAACATCAACAGCAAAACAAAGATAGCAATTTAAGCATGAATTCACAGTCAAATTGAAGTATTCAATAAAGGTGCCTTCAGAGATGTTTTCAGCACTACCTGCTAATGCTTTTCAATATGTCTCCTTTCATTCCCCATACTCTGATTAAAAATAGAGTGCTACATTTTACAGTAAATCTGCAATGACAGGCTTGAGGATAAAGAATCCTCCTGACAGGCAGAGCAAAAATACAAAGTTGTTAATAAAATATGTCCTATAAAAGCACTGTGCTAAGTATTAGGTCCTGTTTGTTTATCATCACCTCCTGTGTAAATGTTTGTCAAGGGATTTCCAGACTTTTTGTTCACTTCTTTGCAGCAGTTCTTCAGTGAATAAGGAGATTTTTATCCATATTCTAAATCAATATTAAGCAGCATTGAATATTTATCACTCTTTAGGGTCAGGGCAGCCTGCTAGACCTATAGCAGATGCTTTCTGTTAACCCCCCTCCCTCCCCAAAGGGCAAGAAAAAGTGAATAAGGGAGAAAGACTCAGCGATTAGAAAAGGAAATTAGAACAGCTTTAATGAAAATAATAAAAATTGAATACATACAAATATATACAAAACTAGTATTGAACCCAACTGATGGTAGTTATATCACCACTGGTGCTGTGGAGCAGGTACTGGGAAAGTCCCAGACTGCACCCAGCAGCAGATGGGAACCGTGTTCAGGAACTGGATTCGGGAACACAGGGATCAGGATCAAAGGCAGAACAGGGTCCCCCTTAGATGCCAGCCAGTGAAGAAACAAGGAAGAAGCTGGAAAAAGACCCGAGCCAAGACCCTGACCCTTGTGATCCCTCAGCTTTATACTGAATATGACATATATGGGATGGAATCCCTCCTTGGGTTGGTTTAGGGTCACCAATCCTGGCCACTCCTGCCCACAGGTGCAGCCTTTTACTTTCTGCACCCCCCAGTGTGGTGCACAAGATCCAGCAGTGGCCTTAGTACCAAGGGTTGGGTGTTCTCACAGTCAGCAGCAGACACTGCCTGTGCAAACAGGCTCCTGACTTCAGACAGTGTAGGGAGTTAGAAGAACTGAGCTGAAAAGTAAAATCACCAAACAGAATTAGTTCTATCCTCACTCAAACCAGGACAATAGTAACTTTTTATACTCTTGCCATCTGGCCATTGCCTTTGAAACTGGCTATGTCTATGTGCCTGGCTGCCCTTAAAAACATCCCATATCTAGTTCACCTACAACTTCAATTCCAAACCTCCAACTTTCTCTACATACTAATTGCCTTAGGTCTGGCATACTACATTTTGAGGAGTGACCAAGGCTGTCCAAGCTCAAATTCTCAGCAGGAGCAACTCCTCATTGCACTTTCCTGTGAGACAGCACCAACCCAGGAAATTAAATTTATCAAAACAAACTATTCTTCTAATATTCAACTAGCCTTTCCTAACTTCTAATTGAACCAACCTTTCAGATTCACTTCCAGAGGTTTCCCAGAGCTCTGCTTGTTCTCTTCCTATTCCTATTCCAGCTTTATAACTACAGACAGCTATTTCTCTTTGCCTATCTAGGCAAAACTAAACCTAAAATTGCCAAAGTTACAAGCTTTCAAAACTTTTTTTCCATTGATGGAGCCAGAAGGTCTCTCATGGTGAACAGCAGCTAATCATTCATTCATATTACACTGGCATAGAGCATACCTTAATATAGTCAGTGATCTCTGAGAACACAAAACACAGAAATGCATCACGTATAAAATACATAACTGATAAAATCTAATCTATGTAACAAAAACAGGAGGAGAGGATTCACACCATATAAGAGTCCTCATGTCCTCATTTCAAACAGATCTAAGTACATGAGTAAATAAGTACATTGCTTTGGAGATTCTGTTTTGTATGGGAAACAATGCTGACTGTCTAGGAGTAGACTGCAGGTAAACTGGGAGCAATATTGTCACGAGCATTAGAAAAAACCTGCCATATTCAAGTATGCAGTAACTCCCCACCCCAGATCTACAGCAAGGAAGGAAAATCATTTACAGATTACACAGATTTATCTTTATCACTGCTGTGAAGCCACCACAAATAAAGAGTTGTCTTAAGGATCCTTCTTTTGATTCTTTATAAACTGAATCATTCAACCAACTCAAATACATCCTCCTTATAGGGGTCCCTGTATATTTTGATGGCAAATCTGCCTTGAATAACACTGTCAGAACATATGAACTCGGACTAAAAGTTGTAGAAAGACCTATTGGAGGACTTCTTAGCAAGCTGTATAATAGATTGCTGTATTAGTAATATAAATTGTTTTAAGAAAGTTTTAAAGTTTTATTTTGAGGTTTTGTTGTTACATTTTTAGAAGTTCCACTGCAAAACATAGACAGAGCAGATTCTTTTGTGGGGGTTTCCTTGTGGAATAGCTATAACAATGTCAGACATTTGTTATGACCTAGATTCATGCAGGATTTTGATGTCTACTGCTCCTCATGTGTTCCTAAATTAAGTAGAAGGTTTGAGTAAACATCTTAGCTTTCTTTTTTCACCCTCAAATTGGAGCAAAAGTATTATCCCCCTGAAACATAGCTAGTCCTTGATATACTTTAAAAGCAAAAGCCAAGAGCATGTATCTTCAGATGATCCATAATTCAATAGTTATAAATTATTATGAACCCCTTAATTTTTTCACTTGTGTTCCTTTGAACACATTTTCCTTACGCTATTTATCAATAGGAAGGAAAAGTCTGTTTAGAAAAGGCTTAATTAAATATTTTCTCCTGGCCTTAGCACATTCTCTCATCTAGAACCATATTCCTTTGGGTCATATTTCTTCTAGATAACTGGAAAACAATTTAGTGAAAGTGAAGGACCTGTTGATTTACTATTGAAAATAGAATGTCAGCCTAAAGTATCTTCAACTGTAATTTGTAAGTCACCACAACATAGAGATGAAGAGTTCAATTAAAGGCAGTACATTTTCAAGTACTGTTATATTCCTGTGCACTTTCTACTGTTTATTATTTTGTTTTGGTTTTAGAATACTCATAATCAGTCTAACTAGTATTACCTCTCAGTAAGAGAAATGTTTCCAATAAACAAAGCTTGGTCTTTGTTTCCAGGGTCATATTCACTTCAGCCATAGTGCAATAAGTACTTTAAATCATGTGGCAATACACACTTCTGTTGAGAACACAATTTCGGCCAAGCCTCTTCAGCCCACTAAGTTCCTTTTAACCCAGACACACTTTCAACAGAGTTCACAGTGTCCTTTAAACACTAACAAAACCCTCTGACATCCAGAAACACCTGCAATTTGATATAACAAGTCTAACTATTAATGCTGCAGTTATTTTAAAATTACTCCTGTCCTTAGTTTGTCAACTGTTTGCATCTGTGACCACGTGAAGGACAGCATTTTGCCAGCATATTTTATACTGATGATGGCTTGAATGCTCCTGTGCTAGCAAACGCTAACTGCATATACACAAGAAACCATGTTGCTGACTCCCTAGGCTCTCCTCATCATTATGATATTAGTGATTTATGTGCAGACTTTTAGGTCACAAAAGCTACAGTGCTACTTAAAAGATAAGTTTCCCAAAAGGGAATAACACCTTGAAAAGTCAAAACTAAACTAACAAGGAAGTTTTTCTGTTAGTTCATGGACAGTCCAAAGCAACAGCTTAGGGAAGATACTGTCCCACAATTATCAAAGGAATGTTACTTTCAAGATACATGATTTGGCTGATGAGCCCCATCCTTGCTTTCATATTGTACTCCAGATACAACAGAAAAAACACTAGTTTAGGGCTGATTTAGGATACTGCCTGGTTGTCAGTCACTATCTCCCAATAGATGGGTAACAAGTGATGCGGCAAAGACAGAGGAAGAGGCAGGGTTTTAGCTTCAGCTATAAAACATTTAGCCACTGTAAGTAACCACCAACAATTTCAAGTTTGGTCAAGAGCAGCAGAGATTATGATTAAGCATTTGAGTAATTTGCAGGGTATTTATTGATTACTTGTGGCATGGGTCACAGAGAGAGTAAGATCACATTCTGATTTATCACTTAGTTCCCTTTGATCTCCTACAGTAGCACAGACTAAGATATTGGATTAGAGACTAGTGAAAGATTTTGGTTTTTAAAATACAAAAAAAGTGCTAGATCTCCTTTTGCCTGATAGCCTTTGCCACCAGTTCTCAATTTGTGGGTATGTATACCCATAGTTTGCATGTAACATCTACAAGAAATAGGAAAGTTCCTGCCTAAAGACATACTAGGGAAATGTATTCTGCTTCAAACCCCGAGATGTTTAGCATCTCACACAAAATTACCTGTGAACAAAGAAAACTCTTTTTAGGGCACGTCCACACTGAAAGGGTTAATAAAATAGCTGCTTTTAGAATAGCATCTAGAACACAACTAGCCTGGTAAATGCTATAAATCAAGAATCAGTATGAAATTGGACATATAAATGTATTGGATGTTATTAGAAAAAGAAAATTGGATAATTTCCTTTCATTTATATCTGAAAATGAGAAATCAGCCAGGTAATGAATTTCAGTGATCTCCTGAAATGCCTATCACTTATCTTAGGAGAGAGGTACCTTGCAAATAAGGTGTGCATTTGATCTCAGAGCAAATTCACCATAGCATTTTGCATGAGTGATACTAAACAAGGTTTATCAACATCTGTGCTTGATAACAAAACAAAAGACCAATGCAGAGGACTTTGACTTTCTGACTCCCAGCTGTGAAAGGCAGCCCTGGGCAGCTGTTAAATGGGACACTAAGTTGCAATTGTGACTTGTGCATGACATGTACCTGACTCCTGCTGTCAACTCTGTTGTTCTTTATTGGCCAGAGGAGCCTAATTTTGGGCACACTCTCCTAGCAGGGCAGGCAGTTTAAACCCACCTCACATACCTTGTGTTTTGAGCTCCACATGGCTACAGAAAACAGAAAAGGGAGGAAGAAATGAAAGAAACTTTTACTGCTAAAATATTTGGTACATGAGAGGGAAAGTTACACAGCAGTAAGAAAGCCTTTTGGTTTACTATGATGATTTTTCCACACACAAAACCCCCACTTAAATTATAAATAAAACTGTAGCTTGGAACAGATTCCATCCAGCAGGTTTTGTATTAATTCAAGTATTTGTTTTTTTATTTTTTAAAACACTGTTGCTTTGATATGACTAAGTATACACCACAAAAAACTTTCTTCATCTTATGCCATCATTTTTTTCTTCCCTTAAAATCTATCTCCCCACCATACAAAAGGTAGCTGCTATGCAGCAGTCAGCATGATGAAGTTGATCAAATTACAAATAAGGAATCAGACAAAGCTATCTGGAAATATTGCTAAGGAACATCTTAATGAATTATATATGGGACTTTAGAACAAAATTATTTATTACTTTTTACCAAAATAAACCAAATTAACATGGGTGTCTCCCTGTCTGCCAAAATTAAAGTGGTGCAAGCATAAACCCAGCTGATGTTACAGCAGCCTTCCAATACCTGAAAGGGCCCTGCAAGAAAGCTGGGGAAGGACTTTTTATAAGAGAATGTGGTGATAGGACCAGGGTAGATTTAGACTGAACAGTAGGAAGAAATTCTTCACTATGGGGGTGGTGAGACACTGGAACAGGTTGCCCAGAGAAGTTGTGGACGTGTCATCCCTGGAAGTGTTTAAGACCAGGCTTGATGAGGCTCTAAGCCTCATATAGTGGAAGGCATCTGTGCCCGTGGCAGGTGAGTTGAAACTAGATGACCCTTCCAACTCAAGCCATTCTATGATTCTGGGATTTACTGAGATTAATCTGATATCCCTGCGTTGTAGGTATCCATTAAAATACTTGACACTCTCTGTCGTTGATCAGATGCTGCTGCTTTTTGAAAATAATTGCTGTGGAAATTCACTGATACTTTCATATTTTAAGAACTGTGTAATGCTCTCAGATGGTACAAAATAATAGAAGGGTATGAAGTTAATATATTCTTCACATTTGTTAGTTTGCTTAGTTTCCAGAGTATGTATGTTCATTTTTCTCCCATTTTTCCTGACAAAGAATTACTTCAGAAAGCAAATATTAAAATAATGTTTTGTTTTGAAGGGATAAAGTTTTCAATTTTACTTCAAATACCATTTCAGTCTGAAATAAACCTAAAATGTTCTCAATTTTTTTTTAAGCTTTCTTGTGTTTTTCCTTCCTTCTATCAAGTATTTTACACAAGGCAAGAACATTTAACTCCATTTTTAAACTATACATGAACTATAGGGGAAAAAAAAAAAAGGTGTTAACTGGGAAAAAAATTAGGCCTTAATGGTTTTATACAGTATATGAGCTGGGATAGAAATATTCTTGTAAATCCAAACAAATAAAAGCATACTTTGGTATAACTGGGTTTATATTCCTCCAGAAATTCTGAACTTTCTGGGTTTTTTGTTCGGTTGTTTGGGTTGGTTTTTTGGGTTTTTTTTTTAAATGTAGAGTGGAAGGAAAGCTCTGGCATCCTTGATAACAAACCTATCAAATTATTTCAGAATTTGTTGAATGTGAAAGGTTAATTAAAGCAGGTATTAAATAACCTGTCTCCGTACAAGCAGTATGGGCCTTTAGCATTTAGTAAACAGCTAATTACACTATAATACAGGATTTTTATAAGTGAATTATCAGTGCAGAAACAGCCCAACAGTGATTTACTAGTCTGAGAAGTAAATAAGAAAATTCTCTTATCTAAGCAAGAAGCAATTGATTTTAAATTATCAGTTTCTGCTTTTCTTTTTTGCATCCTAAAAGTGTACATACAATTCTGTTATTACAAATCCAAGACATTTTCTGTGTAAATAAATATGTAGAATATATT
>JANHGN010011195.1:104410-131709 GCA_024605025.1 Megaceryle maxima
TATTGAATTTATAGTTTAAAATATATATGTATTTATATACATATATAGTTTAATGAAAACTTTATTGATAAAGTGTTTATGTGAAATACCCTAAACAGCAATCCTTAAGACACATTCTTTCCTGAACTAATCTTACCCAGTAGTGAGGTGCTGTACACTGTGACCTTGAAGTGTCCCAGTTGCCTCTGCTATTCACTATCCATGAGCATTAAGCCTGGTCAGGAATCACAGTGTAGGTTCAGGTAGTCTGCCTCAATCTCCTGAGTCTTCATCAGTCCCTGAACTTTTCTAATCTCCTCCCAAAGAGATTCCTACAAATGCTGTGGCATCCTCTGTTTTCACTTTAGACACAGCAAAGACTCTGTTCTCCCTCTTGCCTGTTCCATCAAGTAGTGGAATGCACTTGTTAGAATGGTTTGGGTTGGAAGGGACCTTTAAAGGTCATCTAGTCCAGCTCCCCTGCAGTGAGCAGGGACATATTCCACTTGCTCAGTCCCATCCAACCTGACCATGGATGTTTGAAGAAGAAAAGTTATATTTCATAGGGCTCTTAAAAAAATAAACCAGCTTTTGTGGTTTACAGCTCTTGTATATATATTCTCTCTGGATACCAATGCTATACCTCAAACACAAAGCAAATTTTTCAGATTTAAGTCTTGGAGTATTTACTGATTCATTTGGGTACAGGGCATGTAGCATTTTAAGCATTAGATAGGCCTTTTGGCTATCAGTTTTTCTTGCTTTCTTCAGTAAGTTAGGAACCTGGATCCAATGTCAAAGTAACACCTTTATGAACACACTGACAGAACTATCACAGATGGCTGAAGTCACTAGCCACAGAGAATTATTTAGAGCCCCAGGAAAGCTGAGTGGCAATGGATAAATGGGGATCCTCAGCTGGTACAGGCTGTCATAACAACATTCATTTATTTTCTTGGTCTGTAGGCAGAAGTATAATATGCTTTGGGAACCCCTGATTGAGGCAATTTCTCACTCTACTTCTCAATTTGCCTCTTCATTATCTCATGCAAGCTATTGCTTTCATTGTCATCGCTGCTTGAATTCAGATGTTGGCTCATAGTAGCTACATAGAGCAGTTTATTCTCATTTTTACAAGGAGGCAAAAACACAATGGGAATTAAATGGAGTCCCTTTCTTACCCACAATGCAGCAACCGCCTTCCAACACACTGCAAAGCAACACAAGAAGCATAAATAAAACTATGAATCTTTATAGCACAGTCCCCCTCTCATCCTCCCAGCACTCCTTTTCCACTGTGCTCATTTTAAATCGGAGCCAACTTCAACAGCTTTATGCTCAAGCTGTATACGGTTATAACAAGAAGAAAAACAAGCATTAAAAAAAACCTAGATGCTTTGAAGAGTGTCTCCAATGCTCTTGTAAAAGGATAAAGGCTTTAATTAATTAAAATTAAAGTGTTTTATCAACCTTAACTCCAGGGTCACAGTTAATGTGTACAAGAGGGTGACTAACTCTCCTTTTGGGTGCTTAGAAAAGGCTTGCAAGGACTGGTGCAGTCAGTACAGAAATCTCAAAACAGAACGTGTTTAGGAGAGAGCCCTCAGCAAAACAGACAATGACAGTTCAGTTCATTACCAAAAAAATAAAAGTTAGGAAATCTTTGACTTGAGATGTTTGTAGACACAGCTGAGCTGTTGACACAAAAAGGAAAAAACTGTCATTGTCATTTGAAGCCTTGGCTTTCCCAGAATAAGCATTCGCAAATACAAAACAAATGCCTGATTATCTCCTACATTCTAAATACAATACGACATAATGCAAATGTGGATCTATAAGTTGAATTTCATCCATATTAGGGCACCAGACCTGGGCTTCTGGATCATTTCCATTCCCCTTAAACTCTCATTCTCTCTAAATGAATTAATTTATTACCAAGTCATGCATATTTAAAAGTGTGAGACTATTACATTCAAGAGCAAATAACCCAAGACTAACATTTATATTTAGTGTACTTTCTAGAACTCTAGAAAGGGACTTTACACACCATGAAAAAAGAACAGTGGCTATCATTCTGGATAAATGCAGCAACTAAGGTAAAAGTTATCTATCTTTGTTGCCAGTTTTGTACAACTCTCCTGAAAACCAAAAAGGAAAAAAACAAACAAAATCCCCAAAAAACCCAAACCAAACAAACAAGTAATTAAAAAAACAAACAAACAAACCAACCAACCCAAAACAACGCCACCACAAACCAACCAAAACTGAGTAACATTCTATCAAGGCTATATATAATGCTCCATGACCACTGTGTGACTAGCAGAGCTTTATCATGGATGAAATCTGGTCCAAATTTGACAGCTGCACTAGAAAATATTTTTTGCCTCTGGAACTCCACAGTAGAAAGGCTTGGAAAGTCTGTCCATAAGCGCACACACATTTATATCTCTAATAGTTTTTGCATTGTCTACCATTACAAACAGTGTGACTACAGATCAGTAGCTATTTTGGAGACAGTAAGTTTTATATGAACAGCCTAAATATTATTTAAAACAAGTGACACTGCTGTTTGTCCCCCTGTATTAGAAGTGGCTTCAAAGCGTGTTTTAGCATGAATGTGAAGAGGTCTGTCATTAGACCTAAAAGGGTAATAGCTGATACAGCAAATATCACACAGAAAATTTAGGCAAAACTCTTCAATTTTAGTGCACAACTTTTTACTCAGTCTGACAAATTTCTCTAGGTTTTTCCTTTATTGATTTGTAATTTCAAATGTAAAAATAGGTTGAATGCCCAGAGTTGGCAAATTTTAATGAGCATGCATCTGATCTGAAAATAGATTACAAAGTAAAATAAAATAAAAGTATTTATTAATTTCATAGAAGGGTTGGGGTTTTTTTCCTATATTTGATAGTTACAGCTTACTAAGCATTCTGTCCTACAATAATTACTACTGGATGAGAAAACATGAAAAAAATCATATCAATGCTTACTCACAATTGCCAACTGCTTATGAATATAGTGACCTTAGTCATTGTGCTCCATGGTTAAGACCATTTTAGGAACTCAGAAATGCCATTTTGATTTACCCTTTGGTAAAACAATTGTACAACATACCTTTGAAGGTATATTCTCCAATATACCACATATCTGTTTTATACAGCCTTGGGTCAATCAATCCGTGCAAGTCCTTACTATCATTTTCTGCTGTTAGAAGCATTTCAGACACAGCTTAGGTGAATGAATTTCAAAGTGAGGATTAAATATAAACTTCAGCAACACAGATGATTTACAACTGCTTGTGAAAAGAGCATCCTAAATGGAAAGATCAGTGACAGCTTTCATGCCAGGTACCCTGTCACCAGTTCTCAGCAGCAAAACCAGTAGCAGTTATTCCATGTGTTTTGGGTGGAGCAAACATTTAGCTCAACCAGCATTACTCTTCACTTACAAGGACTATGCAAAGAATTGCTTCCAGTACCAGCTTTATATGACTAATTTCAAATGTCAGTGTGAAAGATGAAGTGCATGATATGTTTTTCCCCATGCTGTGAGCCTGAGGAACTTAGAGTTGGTCATCTCATTATTTAGACTAATGCCTCAGGAGCATTTAATGCTTTACTTTGGGTTAATCACATTAGCAATAATTTAATGCACCTACAATGGCCTGGGCTTCTTTCCAAAGCTGTGCTGTTTAAGTACAGGGAAAATAAAGGAACAGACACCTAAAGTGATTCACAGAACAAATATTTTACTGCTCTAAAAAAATCACTGACATAACTCACTAGAGGGAACTGTTATTTCTGAGCCAAGAATTAACTAGCCTGATCTGTAGAAAGTTGTCAAGATACATCTGAGCACAATTTCTTTTCCTCAGACAGATCTTACGTAAAATCAGTTCATTTTTCCTGGCTGGCAAAACTCATTAGCAGTTGAAGTAAGATGCCAACAAAATTGCCTAATTCTTGACTTCTTTTAGGGGGGGGAAATCTGTATTCATCTCCACGGAGTTCATCAAAGTAGCTACAAGGACAGTGATGGTCCTGTCTTCTTGCATTAAGTGAAAACGCATGTTTAATAACGTTCCAGGATTTTATTTTTATTAATTGTCATGAGTGAAAATATTGACATGGTTATGATTTAGCAGTAATTTAAGATTTATTGATGGCGAGAGGTAGATCAAAAGGTTAACTTAATCATTAACCAATTAAAATTAACAAGGTGATTCAGTAGAGTATGTTATAATCAAAATAGTGACTTAATTACAGATTCAATAATGATGATTCACACTGACTGACTGTAAGGTATCCTTAATATATATATAGTGTTTATGCATAGATATAATCACAAAAAAATGCAAATTCACAGAGTTACTGTCCTGATTTGAGTCATATCAGAATTAATTCTGTTCAGTGATTTTACTTTTCAGCTCAGTCTCTTCTAACTAACTACGCTTTCTGAAGTTAATGGCCTATTTCTGCAGACATCATCTGCTTCTAGCAGTGATTAACAGTGTTATAGAGTTCCTACCAAGGATGGGTGTGTAGAAAGGCTCTTGCTTATAGTTGCTCCTGTGCAGACCAAGGTCACTGCTAAATCTTGTGTACCACAGTGGGGGTGCAGAAACTAAAAGGCTGCACCTGTGGGGAGGAGCAGACAGGACAAGTGACCCTGAACTGACCAACAAAGTATTCCATCCCATATATGTCATATTCAGTATAAAGATGAGGGATTAGGAGGATCATGCTCCTTTTTTTGAATAGTTAAAGATGGGAGGCATCAGAGTCGCCCCGTGACAGCCTTGCATTCTGTGCTGTGATCCAATAATATTTCAAAAGCTCAACTTTGTTAGGAGTCACTGGGTTGGCACCCCAAAGAAATAACCTCATTACTACCAAAAGAGGTACCAAATCCCATCCTCTCTTAAGTCAATGCTGCACCAGTGCTATAATGATACCAAGGTATCCTTTTATTCTAAGAGTCCCACCACCCTGAGACATAAAAAGGTGAAAACAAAATAGGAAAATGCAGCCTTACTGAGAAAGTGATAATTGCATTGTATATCCCAGCTACTATCACGCACACTGTCTAAAACTCTCATACAGTTTCAGAAAATTATGCAAGTTACATTATTTTTCATGTGTTATTATTCTTCAATTTCTCTAATTAAAATGTAGGATTCCTGAGTGATATGACCTTGTAATCACATTTTTCTCCAGAGGTGTCTTCATCTCAATTGAGTCTGAACAGATATTTTTCCAATTTAGAACAAACCCAATTTTTAGTAATTGTGTAACACTGTTAGCATGGAGAGTTTCATTTCTGAAGACTTGTGTTAGCAATAGAGTTATCCTGAATTTTAGATTTGCTGAGGGTTTGGGTTTTTCTGAAAATGAGATTAAAAATAAAAATTTAGAAGCATTAGAGTCCCCTCAAGCTTTCCCATCCTCTGCCTATAAATTTATGTCTGATAGCCTACAAGAAATCACATACCTGGTCAATAAGTAAAAAGAGTAACAGAGAAGAGCAGAAACTATTAAAGACCATGGCTACATGACTTTATGACATTCTTCTGGACTTTCAGCTCTTCTTGCTCTTAGAAAGAAGTGAGAGCTGACAGACAGAATTTAAATGCTTAAAGAGCAGGCAGTGAAGTGCTTACCTTGTTCTATAGATCTTGGCTTTTTACATAAATGAGCTGCATGAAGCTATCTATTTCTTTCACTGAGGAAACAGCGAATGACAGCAATACCAAGAAGTGCCATTCACCAGTCAGTCTGTTAATGACACCTACATCAGATGAGTGATGCCAGTACAACAATAAGTGGAACATTAAAATGCCCACCATGTCAGGAATGCTGAGAGATGGAAAAAAATACTAAAGAAAGGCTCTTAGGAAATACTTGGTGCTGGACCAGCTTTTCTCCTTTTGAAGTCAATGACACTGGTGAGACTGACAGAATGACACTGAAGACACTGACACAGAAAAATGGGAGAGGTTACACCCATGTTGAGTGCCTTGTGGAAGCCTCACACTGCAATTCAGAGTCTACACCAAAAACATGGGAGGAATTTCAGAAAAAAAGAAGGATAAAGAAAAGCTGCTCTTTTTTTAGCAGAAGGAGGGGTATGGCTGACACACAAGCACACAACATATAGTCCAGTCATAGAATGGTAGAGGTTGGAAGGGACCTCTGAAGATCAAGTCCCACCACCCTGCCAGAGCAGGCTCACCCAGGGCAGGCCACACAGGAACAGATCCAAGAAGATTTTGAAAGTCTTCAGAGAAGGAGACTCCACAACCTCTCTGGACAGCCTGTTCCAAGTTCTACCACCCTCACAGTAAAGTTTTTCCTTATGCTGAGGTGGAACTTCCTGTGTTCCAGTTCGTGACCATTACCCCTTGTTCTATCACTGGACAGCACTGAACACAGGATTAGCCCCCTTCTCTTGACCCCCACCCTTCAAATATTCATAAAAACCCCTCTTAGCCTTCTCCAGACCAAACGGCCCCAGGGCTCTCCACCTTTCTTAAGAAAGATGTTCCTGTCCCTTAATCATCCTTGTAGCCCTCCCAGTTTCATATAATCAGCATATTTGCTGAGGGTCCACTCCATCTTTTCATCCAGGTCACTGATGAAGATGCTGAATAAGACTGGACCCAGTACTGACCCCTGGGGAACACAAGTCCTTACTAAGAAATGGGGTACAGAACAAAGCTTTTCTGAACTTCCAGAGGGATCTGAACATTGCCAGGATCCTAGAAAAAACAGTTGCATCCAAGATAACATGTTTTCCAGGTAATGGTACATAAGAGGGAACAGTGGTGGAATTTTCCACAATACTTTAAAACAGAAGGTTTATTAATCTAAATTTGGACTACTAAAAATACCATTTTATGAAAGACTTTTCTTGTCCCTAAGGCAGGAGTAGAAAAATAAAACCTGAAAGTGAATTGTTACATGGCAAAGCAGAGCTATAAACAGCAAAGTAGAAGGTGATAGCTGGATCACATACCACACAGTGCAATTAAAGTTACAGGAACAATATATTACTATAATCATCTAGAAATAGGAAAACCAGAAATAAAGGGAGAACTAAAAAAGAAGGGGAATTGAGTGAGAGTTCCACAGAAGAGACATCAGGATGGAAAAGAAGCAAAATAGACCTGATCACTGATGTCCTGAATGGATGATTAATATTGCTGCCAAGGGACTGTGGGTTTCACTAGCTGTCTATGGGCAACACATTGAAGATACTTAATTGGGCAGCTCTTGTGGCACAGAGATACAATTTCTCATGCACTCACCAAGTATCAGAGGTAGGAAACTGAGAGTTTAGATCCCTAAAGACTGCACCCATGTACACAGCTATAAATACATATAAAAATGGCCTTGCCCTACATTTTTCAGAATTTTTCAGAATCAAGCTTTAAAATGGGAATCACATGCAGCCCACTGCCTGAACATAAGTCCTGAACTGACTTGCAGCAAAGTGCTGCAAGTTAGATCAGCTTAGTTAGCTACAAGAAGCATACCATTAGGGCAAAGTGAGCCTGTAGAGTGGGTTTGGCAGAGTCAGTAGCTGCTGGTTTTCAATTTGACATGGATTTCAATGTAATTCATGCAATTACTGTGTTTGTGGACATAAAAACACAACTTGCATTTCCTCTCCAGCTACATTTGCTCATCTTTGGTGTAGTAAGCCCATATGTCATAACATAATGAATAATAAACACCTATTTTAGACTGAGAATCTACTACAGTGATCTTTCCTTAAATCTGAAAGCAAGTCTCAGGTCTTACACTGTCATCACAGAGAAGTTCACATTATTTTGGTTGCTGGCAAATTTCACTCTGATATTCTTCCAGTTCTGTGGGCATGCACTGATACTCCTACTAATGATGATTTCTGAACATTTCACAGACATTAAATGATGCTCATTTCTGTCTACTTTGCTTCGTATTTTTAAACAGAGACCTGATTTATTCCTCACTATAGGTATATTCACATGGCACAAAGACATTTGTAATCTGCTGTGTCTGCCAGAAGCATTATAGGGATGTAAATCACTGGTTCTTAGAGCTCCTGAGCTGTACCATGCCATCATGATTGCAAGACATCTGGTATTGCATTCTGCCATACAGATGCATTTTGTTACCTCGGTGACCAAACTATTTTAGCCCCTCCCCCTCTCAATATCAAGATAAAACACAATTAACAGAAGAGAGAATCAGATGCCAGATATCTAAAGATCCAGTTCATTATTCTAGTTACTATCTGCGTAAGTGCATGATGTAAATGTAAATGTAAGCCATCATGTGGTTTTGAATTTTAGCATTTGGCTTCAAATAGCTGTACAGCTGTAGGGAAGTGACTGGTAAAATTTTATGCAGTGACATTATTCACAATTTCACAATCTATTTGATACTTAATATCACATCTAAACTAAAACTTGTGGATCTCCTGGGGAGCACTAGAGTTTCTTCTTCAACCTTAACTTCTATTTGCATTTACACATTACCTTCATGCATCAAAGCCCAGCTCTTCTTTACTTGGAAAGCTTTTATACAGTTATTACAATTCATTTAATTGCCAACTCTTCAACTGAGTAGTTCTCTGTACATCCACCAAAAATGGTCTGTAGACCTTGACCATAGGACTAATGTTTTGCAGTAGCATTTCCCAAAAAGTTATCTTACTAGTTTTATGAAATCACAAGTTCAAAAATCAGATTATAGCACACATGTGGTAGATGATCCTACAGGTTTAAAGTCATACACTGTTCTATTTCAGCATGTTGCATATATAAGATAGAAAGCATTAGTCATAAGACAAAGAGCTGCTGCAACTCTTTAGGAAGCATTGTTTACTTGGTAATATATTTTAATCCTTTTCAGCATGAAATTAAACTTATTTTTTCTTTCTGCTGCAAGACACAAGTGATAATTTTTGCCTTAAAGTGTTTTCATTTATTAACAAAATCAGCTTGAACTGAATTTAAATATCTGAATTTAAATATCTATACTCATGCCATAATTCTGTGCAGATTTATGTCAATCAAAGTACCATACTATAAAAAACCAAGATGTTTTTGACAGGATCAGTCCACAGCAATAGCAATATGTAGCAGCAATATAGCAATCTAGAAACAAAAGTAGATTTGAGGTGTCAGTTTGTTAGGAAAACACTTCACATTAACAGCCACAAGGATAAGAATAATGGCCTGAGCAATCCTATTTATCCTGAAGGTTTTTTTTCCTTTCAATTGTAATGATTTATTAGAGATGATGAAAAAAATTTTGTGTTTCTCAAGTTTCCAGTCCTTACAGTTAATAATTCTCTACTGAATGCAATAGGCTGTTGATGGATAGCCACAAGGTTCAGATCTTTTAATGCAAAAATATTCAAGAATCCTGTTGCAAATGCTGTTTAAGGCCATCTTGGAAAATTTGGTTATAAATCACATAGTCAAAAAACCCTCCCTGGCATGGGCAATTTTTGAGATACAAGCTGAAGCTTAAAGACCATTTTAGTTACAGTGAGACAACCAGTGGAAGGCTGAGGCAATTGCATTGAAGTGAGTTCTTCCAGTAAAACCACTGACAAAGAAGCCAAAACTGTTATTATTTTACAGCAGCACTCCTAGGGCAGTAAAGAGAATCACAAGTCTAAGATAGATTTTTTGTAAAAACATAAAGAAGGACTTGCACTTAAAAAAGAGATGAGCAATGGTATAGAGAAAGTATTACTGTCCCCATTTTATATTGGGATGTCAGAAACAGAAAGAGATGCCCAATTTTTCACCTCTTGAATTGCCTTTGTTTCCCCAGGGATTTTGAAAATGAAGTTGAGGAGACATAGCTAATTCAGACCCTTCTCTGACAGCTCTGCAATATCATGTGCCATCAGTTACACATTCTCAGACCAGGGAAGATTGTTACTCAAATTAGATGTTTCTCTTGTAAGTGTTCCCAAGACCAATGCTTTGTTCATTAAAATCACTAGCTGCATTAAAGAATACACTCATAAACAACTGTTTCTTGGGGCTTCATCTGTGCTTGAAGTTGAAAGGTGTTTGCTACAACAGGACAATATCAGCAGGACTGGAGAGTGCCACCCCTCACAGCATTCTCAGGCCATGTTTATAGCACTTCTGAGAGGTGAGGAATCAACTCAGTTTGAGCTGGCTGATGAAACCAGGTTTCTCAGTTCTTTCCAGGACACTCAGATTGATCAGTCATTAAAGAAAAGGAGGACAGAATCAACTACATGCTCTCAGGACATGTTTTCAAATAACAGCAGTTCCGACTGCTTCATCTGGAGCACAGCAAACCAGTGTGAGCGTACGTTAGGCGCAAACTAGACTAGGTGGGACCAAAAATCAAGACGACTTGCATAAACCAAGCTCTATTTTGAAAAGACAGAAAGCCCATACAGGCACAGAAATAGAATTTCAGTAATTAGAATGCAGATTTCAGAGAAATTTTCCATTTACACATTTCTTGGCACCTAAAGTGAGACAGGGCTGAGAATCACACTTTTAAGTATAGACCAAAAGTTCTACTCTTCATGTATCATAAAGACATGAGTCTACAGGTTTTTCCATGTTTGTCTCCTACATTGTTGACTTTGTGGTGATATGAAGTGAGGGAATTAAAAGTTTGCAATGCCTGAACGGTGATTTGTTACTTGGTAGTCCTATGGATTTGGTTTGTATTTCTTACTATTGGTTCCCCTGACAATTTGGGATTTATCTTTCCATCCATTTTCATTTCAAACCACATAAGAGAAAACGTTATAGACTGCTTTGTATTCAGCGACAAAATCCTCCTCTTATTACCAAATGCATTCTGACTGTTGCTAAAAAAAAATGACGCGCTCGAAAGAACACAGGGATTTAAATACTGTCAACTGTAAAGGGTACTTCTGCAGACTAATGCACAGTTCCTAGCAATGCTTAGGCCTAATCACTAGAGACTGGCTGAAGTCACAAGCATCACTTCCACATTTTGCATATAGCAACTCTGAAAAATCTCTGAATTCACATTTTGATCCAGCCATTATTTAGGGAAAAAAATAAAAATAAAAAAAAAAAGACCAAACACAACACCACACACCACAAAAACATCCCAAAGGAAAAAGAACACCACAGAGCAGCTTTCAGTATTTTGAATTCCTTCCTATCTAGGGCATTTGAATCTAAGACATTACTAAAGCCTATCTAAATATGTAAGAGTAGACAAACTCCACGGCAATACAGATTTGATTAAAGTCATTCCTTTTGCTTTTATGGAAGAGGAGTAATCCTAAGTGTTTAATGTATGGATTAAAAAGATGAAAAATTAGAAAGGCAGAAATAAAAACGTAAGGTATTTGGAAGTGTCTCAAAAAAATGAACAAGAAAGAGAGCAACCAGGGAAGTGAGACAGAAGGATAGAAAAGGGAGATTGCAAGTAAAACATGATAACCAAAGAAAAGATACAAAGTTGACAGCAAGAAAGAAGAAAAGATGCTAAGAAAATATTTTTTGACCATCCATTAAATCTTCTCACAGAAAAGAAAAACTGGCAAGGTTAAAAGGGATAATATGTTTATACAAACATTAACAATAGATCCTTTCTTAGAGGTTATCACAGTTATTTATAGAAATCTTAAGTTTGCAAATTCTAGTGGCAATAGGATCAGACCTAGCAGTTCTTTTGAGGAAGTTAAGAATGTAAACTTGAAGTGCCTATCTGTGCTTAATTTCAGTTGTCTTGACTGTCTCATATCATTTGCTATACTTTGTTTTTTCAACATTTGGAATTTAAAAATAGCATTTCAGTTAATGTCAAGTATATCAGAATTAATTATAGCAGGCCATGGCTTTCAGTGCTAGGTGCCTGATCACAGCATCACTATGGTTGGAAAATACCTTTAAGATCGTGAAGTCCAACCATTATCTGATTCTATTAGGGCTGCTATTAAACCATGTCCTTAAGCACCATATCTAGATGTCTTATAAATACATCCAGGGACAATGATTCAACCACTTCCCTGGGCAGCCTGTTCCAGTCTTTGATAACCCCTTTAGTATAGAAGTTCTTCCTAATAATGTCCAACCTAAACCTCCCTCAGTGAAACTTGGTGCCATTTCCTCTTGTCCTGTCAGTTGTGACTTGTGAGAAGAAACCAACACCCACTTCTCTACAACCTCCTTCCAGGGAGTTGTAGGGAGTAATAAGGTCTCCCCCCTCAGCCTCCTCTTCTCCAGGCTAAACAACCCGAGCTTCCTCAACCACTCCTCCTAAGACTTTCTCTCAAGAAGCTTCACCAGCTTCTCTCAAGAAGCTTCACCAGCTTCATTGCCCTTCTCTGAACCCCACTCCAGCACCTCAATGTCTATAATTAGCCTCAATTTCAGAACTGAGTCTGCTTAGTGAGGACTTAATAAAATTGCCAGTGTACAAAGTATTACAAATATATGTTGCTATTTTCATGCATTAAAAAGCTCTCACATAGAATGCAAAGAATGACCTGGGCCTTTTCCCAAGGGACTATACCACTAAGATTGGGCTATCCATGCTAATTTCCAGTAGTGAGATGCTATTCCATGAGAAAAACATCCCTAGCATCTGACCCTGTGTTTTAAATGAGAATAGAAACCAAACCAAAAGAAAGCATCAGCTATAGCTCTGTGGAATTCATGTGGTATAGAAGATCTATTTTCTTTTTTTCATATGTAAAAAAAAATTAAGACAGAAGTGTGATTTCATTAGATATTTATTGCTGGATTTTTCCAACTTTAAATGCAATACTCCTGTTAAGATTTCATGTATCTCCATCTGTGCTATATTATTATAATCTAATGACTGCAGAATAAACAAGACAAACAGACTGTAACTGTAACTCTAACTAGAAAGATTAGAAGTTATACATGCAGACAAGCTTAATCTTACCACAAATTCAGCAAAACTCTGTAAAATCCAGGGTTGTGTTGTTTGGGGTTTTTTTTTTCTTTTGCATACCAGTGGATTTCTGTTGTCAAAGTGATTAATTAGCAGTTATATCACCATTACTGAAATGGTAACAGTCAGAAATTCTGGTTCCTACTGCCTACCCTTTTTCACATCTGCTATTACAGTCGGCTTAGTCCCAGGTGAAATATTTTCTGTTGTCTTAGCTCATTGTATAATAAACGCATCAAAACTACAACACATACAATCAGTCAGAACTGGCAGTTTCTCAACTCCAGTAAGTTCAGAACTGCATGAAGGCTAAATTACTTCTGTCCCAGGAGACCGATTCTTTGAGGTCAAGTCAAGCTTATTAAGGAGAAGAGAGTGTGGGGAGGTTTGTGCTGTAGATGTGGCTTTCAGCTGCACCTATCATTTGTAAGTGTTTGGATTTTATTTTTTTTTTTATTTCCAGAACTGTGCAGACCCTTAGCTATTGTACTGCTAGTTTTTGTCTGTATTGGTCAGGTAGTGGTGTTAACTCATCCTGTGAGTGAGCATAATCTAAACAGGGTGTGTAATTCAATTGAGAAAACTGGGATTCTCTTTCTTATTCTGAACATTTTTATGAGTTTGGGACTATCACACTTGCATTTGTGCCATTGTTTCAGCCTTCAAATCCTGTTGTACTTACACTATACACTCTGCAGTGCAGAGCTGTCTCACACTGCTTAGTTTTACAATGCCAAGCACAGATAAGGCCCTAGACAGCACAGTTCTGTACGTGACAATGACAAATCCAATGTCAGATAGCTGGTTAAAACTCTGTGTAACATTTCTTTTCCTCTTCCCATGTAAATGTTTCCATTTTAATGAAATGGAAAATACCTAGCTTGCTTTACTCCAAATTAATGAATAGGTTAGCACCATCAGAAGCTTTTTTTTTTTTTTGAGGTTTGAAGAGAAACAGGACAAAAAAAAAAGGATAAGAAGCAGCTATTTGTTCAGTCTCTTTGGTGAGTCAGCACCAGGGTTGTTATTTTTATTAAAAATATAGAAATATATATGCTCAAAGCACCCAGATTTGTCAAAACTCAAGAGCTATGATGGGGGGGGAAAGTAATTTTTCTCTTCCATTCACTATTTCCATATAAAAAGCATCTACTTCACATATAGTTCTTGTCATTGTCTCTGACTAAGACTGTATGCATAATATTTACAGGAAAGAATGCTGAGGTATGCAATTGCTAATAATAAATATTATATTAAAAATCTATTTTGATGTGTTATTACAAAAAGAAAAAAATACTCAAGAAAGGAGACTGTAAGAAAACCAGTAAAGTGCCCTTAAATGACTATCTAGTGACAGATTATATTTTCTTTGCATCAGTAAATTCTGTCCACAGCTGTGCTGTGGACTTCAGATTCCAGTGTTAAGGTTCATTATTCAACATCCCTCATGGTTCTCCTTCCTTTCTTTGTGTGAGCATCTGCACAAGCTTCTGTCATTCAACTCATAACATTTATCAGTTACATTTCTCCTCAGTTCTGAGTATCAGTCATATTCAAAATATGTCAGTTCTTCCACCACATCACTTTTAACAGGCAATTCATTTTTTTTCCTGTCCATATTAATAAAATGACACCAGGGTTCTCAACATTTTGCACATCACCCACTGCAATCTCCTCTCCCACCTAGTTTGCTTCTCCATAACTTGTGCAACAAGTAAAGTCCTTTCCAAATCCTACAAACTATACATAAAGCAGGACAGTCAAGAAATACCAGACACTGCAGTCCTGTCTTCCATATACCTAACTCCGGTTCATCCACAAAACCTCTCTTCTGGCAGTAATTAAGGATTCTATAGCACAGGTTAATGACTTGATTCTCTATCCCCAGATACGGATCACTACTAGGGTAAAGATCTAACCTCAGGTGTTATGAATGGCAGTTCAAAAGCATTTCCAATTTCCTAAAACTTTAAGAACTTCCTCAATTAAAAAAAGTGACCTTAATGTTTTGCTAGCTCTTTTGCATATTTCTCACCTAGTATGAAATGACTGGCACAAGAGAAATATTTCTACACTCAGAGCTCTCTAATATACATTAGATCTTTACCATGTACTTGGCTTTGGTTGGGGTGGTTTTTTTAAACAGAATTAGCATAGATTCAGATGAAGATCTGAAAGCAGAAGCTGTCAGGATTTTAGACGTAACCTCTGAATTAAAAATTGTTCAACTGTTGGCAGACTTTGTCAAAAATAGTGTTATAGCTGACAAGGTTTAAAACAGGAAAGTTGAAAATAAAAAGGAGCTGCAAAGTATCTCTGTTGTACAAGGAACAAAGAGAGACTTTTTTATATTAAGCAAGCACTCGTGAAAATTTTGTAACTAGAAGTGTTAGAGTTTTGAATAAAATTACAAATAAATGCAAAGATATCATGAGAAATCTATTAAACAAAATAATAGAAGTATGGTCTTGATAAAATCAAATATTTATCATCTTCCAAATTCTGCATTGGTGGAAATGAGACATCTCAGAACAGTATTTCAAACCCTGAATTAAAAAAAGGAGAAGGTGCAGTGTTCAATTCTAATAGGTCAGGTTTCTGAAATTCCTCCCCCCCCAAAACTCAAACACAACCTATGAACTTGAAAACTTCAAACTAGAGGAGGCTATTGAACAACGTGCAGCTCTTCATCTGTCACCTTCCCTTTTTTGTCATCCATGTATGCCAGTGGTTTAAATGATCACTGCCAGCAAGAACAGTAGAAGTCTATAGAGTCAATGCACAGAGACATATGTGCCTCAGCATAGTAAGTGGCACAGCAGAATGGCTTGGGAGAAGCAACATTACAGTTGACAAGTTGCCAAAGGAAACAAGTGCCTAATACTGCTCTCCTGTTTCTAGTTACTACCCTCCACTGCACTCTTTCAGAATACACAACTGGAATTGAAATTTAAATAGAAATGTAAATAGTTATAGAAATGTAGTAAATAAGTTAGGGCAAGACATGAATAAGATAATCCAATTATTTTGAAAATACATTAAAGATACCCTTAGGCAAAATTTTAATGTATCATATACACT
Source organism: Megaceryle maxima (assembly GCA_024605025.1). Taxonomy (NCBI): domain Eukaryota; kingdom Metazoa; phylum Chordata; class Aves; order Coraciiformes; family Cerylidae; genus Megaceryle; species Megaceryle maxima. Next base: position 120,421 of record JANHGN010011195.1, read on the forward strand.
GAGTATTCTTAACATCTACATATTTGAACTTATCTGAAGGCATTTAGGTTCTCAACTTTCATTGAAACTGAATCAAATTCAGGTGCCTGACCTTCATTATCTTTCTTTGGAAAAAAAAATTATTCATAACTGACCATATCCTGAGTTTTACAACTCCAATCACACTCTGTTGCACCATGCCAAGATACTGAGTCTGAGGGAACTAATCACCAGTATCACCCTCCTAAACGTCTTGGTAGGAATTTCTACAATGCCTCTGTCCAAATTCTGACTAAGGCAGAACTTTAATCTTAATCTATTCTTGACTAGAATTTAAAGATACATAATTTCAGAATTTTTCTAATTTGCTACAGTCATGAATTATCAAAGATCAGAGAATGCTGAATGCAGTATAAAATAGAATAAATGTAGTTTTTGTGAAAACCTGTATTCTTCAGGTCTAATTTTTATTTAAAAAGAAAATAATCATGTTTATGAATAACAATAACACATCCAGTGTCCTAACTGTGCCCTGTGAATTAACACTTATCTCTGTTGACAAAACTCAGCAATATAATGCAGAAGGTGTAAATAAATACAACACATTTCATTCCCCAACGTGTCAGCACTGCTTATAGTAGTAAATTTTACTTTGGAAAATAGTTTTGCTGCTCTGATTATTCTTTCCCCTCCCCTGTGGTATTGTATTTTTTTTTTTGTCTGACCTTTTTCTATTTGACATCTCAATCTTTTACTAATTCAGAGCTCCTCTGCAATTCTCTGTAGCACTCTTTGTTTTAACTCGGTACCTATCACAGTTACTCAATTTATGTCAGGTCATTTCTTTCCATTTTCTCTTTCATCTCACCTCTCTCTTCATATTATTCTTCCCCCTTGTTGTCTTTTTTTCTTTTCCTTTATTTCTAGTATGATGGTTTTATTTAGTTTACCTACTTTTATTTTTCTTCCTATGTTAGGGTATCATGATAATGAAAGCAGTTCTTTTTCTTAGAAGGTGTGGCCAGCAGGACTAGGGAAGTGATTGTCCCCTGTACTCAGCACTGGTGAGGCTGCATCTTGAATACAGTGTTCTGTTTTGGGGCCCTTGCTACAGGACATCAAGGGGCTGAAGCAGGTCCAAAGGAGGGCAACAAAGCTGGGAAAGTACCTAGAGAACATGTCTCAGGAGGAGCAACTGAGGGAACTGGAACTGACTGTTTAGCCTGGAAAAAAGGAGGCTCAGGGAAGACATCACTCTTTACAACTCCCTGGAAGGAGGTTGTAGTGAGGTGAGAGTCAGTCTGTTCTCCCGAGTAACAAGCAATAGGACAAGAGGAAACGGCCTCAAGTTGCAGCAGGGGAGATTTAGGTTGGATATTAGGAAAAACTTCTTCCACAAAAGGGTTGTCAATGGTTGTCATGGAGAGCAGCACTGAGTCTTGTTGACTCAAGTTGTGTTGTTTTCCTTTTAGAAAGCAGCACAGAAAGCAAATCAGTGTCATAGTTATTAGAATCACAAAAGCACAGAATTGTCACAGTTGGAAAAGACCTCCAAGATCATCACATCCAACTAAAAAAAAAAAACAAACCAAAACCCAACCACAAACCACCTCACCATCCCACTAGAACATGTCCTGAAGTGCCTCATTCACACATTTTAATACCTTCAGGAATGGTGACTCCACCACTTCCCTGGGCAGCCTGTTCCAGACCCTGGCTACTATTTCTAAAGCAATTCTTCCTAACATCCAATCTAAACCTCCCCTGGTATAACTTCAGGCCATTTCCTCTACTCCTGTTATGTACTTGAGAGAAGAAGCTGAACTCACCTCACTACAGTCTCCTGTCAGGGAGTTGTAAAAAGTGATAAGGTGACCCCTCAGCCTCTTCTTCTCCAGACTAAACACTCCCAGTTCCCTCAGCTTCCCCTCACAGGACTTGTTCTCCAGACCCTTCACCAGCTTGGTTCCCCTTCTCTGAACTCACTCCAGCAAGTCAGTGTCTTTTTTTTGGTGAGAGGCCCAGAACTGAACACAGTACTTGAGGTGCAGCCTCGCCAGTGCCAAGTAGAGCAGCAAAATCACTTTCCTTCTCCTGCTGGACATGCTATTTCTGACCCCTTTGGGAACATTATTTTGTTAGACATACACAAATAGCATCTTACCTTGTTGGAGTAAACTGAAGTAATACCACAATGCAATTAAATCGAACTATCACTTTATTGATCTCTAAGCAGCTTCTCAGCTGCTTAATAAAATTGGAACCATTAATAAAAGTAAATGCTGTACTCTTCTAGTGAGTATATAGCAATGAGAAATGTGCTATATGAACTAATTTTCTCCTGAACTGATTCACAGATGACTTGTGTGCCAAAGTAGCTTTTTAAATTAAAAAACTTGCAGTTAATTGTAATTCAGTTGGACATGTATTTTTTAATATGTTACCTCTGTTTTATTGATGTTACAAGAATGTTTTTTCATTTTATTAGTTGGTTTATTTTGCACAGTGCATCTAACTTGGATGAAAATACAACTGAAGTTGAAGTCAGGGCTGTTCAGTATATGATATGGCTTTGACCAAAAGTATCCTTTTCTATTATAATCATAGTTGCCTAACAAGTGGCACGTTCATAATATTTAAGAATCCAAAAACGATTATACAATTAAAAACAAAACCACAAGTGCAATTTATTCTAACATGTTTAGTAAAGAGAAATCATTTCGAAAGTTCAAAGAAAGAGAGCGTCTAGAGAAGCTTGGTAGTGCAGTCCTAGTACATTCCTGATTGAGACTACAGGGAGTAAGAACAAGCTAAGAAGCTCTTCCCTACAGTACTGTATAGGCAATAGATTTAAATAAATTAACCTTTTTAAATTCCAGTCAGACAGGGTGTAAAGCCTGTGCTTGGGAAACCAAGAGGTCAGAGACTGAAGCAGCCCAATGGCTACTACCTGCCCGTGTATTCAGAAAGCAGTAGTTACCTAAGGGAAAGTAAAAGAGACAACACAGATTTCCCATACCTTTTACAAAAAGAAAAAGATGCATCCATTGTGAAGATTCATCTCCCAGGACTTCTCTGAAACTCATACTTTCTCTGTTCCCTGGATTCCCGAGCCTTTCTGCTTCTATTCCCATTCCTACTGAGGTGCGTGCATTAGAGATCTTGAATACAGGTGTCTCATGCTTTATTCTAGACAGTCTAGTTTCTATTTAACAAAAGTCTATTTTAACAGATATTCTTTAGAAGAACATCCTCCCAAAGCCAAGACAGAACATACAGTTTTTGACACACTAATGCCTATGCAAAGATGGTAAAAGCTACCCTCCTGATTTATTGTCATTTTAAACTAACTCTGCAAAGGCTTTGCATGGCTATCAGTGAGCTCCCACAGTAATAATCATGCCTTAAGCCTTTAGCAGAGATACACCATGAATAGAAGAGAAGCCCATCTGTTAATTTCCATGCATGCAGGCCCAGGAGCTGAATAGGCAAAGCTCTACTAGTAGTCTCCATTATTCAGTAGCACATCTATTGGTCCATTACCCTGCACTACTGAGATTAACATTCAGGTCACATTATGTTTTTTCTGGTATCAGCTGCAGAAAACTAGGATGGAATATTTCAGCTGATAAAATGTAACTCTTTGGGAATACAGCTTCCTTAGAGAGTTCAAGTTAAGTTGTCCTTCAAAGAGACTTCTGATGGAAAACACATCTTTTTGGTTAAAAAGAATGAATTTATTGCCCTAATTCCTCTACCAGAGCAATTTTAAGATCCAAAAAGCACTTTACATTAAAATGTTTCCCTGGGATAATTCTTCAAGAGTACTCAGAGATTGTAGGTGAACGCTGTATAAAAGGGGGGAAATGCATTTAGCATGTTTAAGCATATACTTAGCATTAAGGTGTTAAAGCCAGCATAACTGGCTTTACCACCCAGTCCCACTTCCTTTTTAGTGCGAATAGCCTGTGGTTGTGGTATATCTTGGAACCTTTAGAAGGAACAGATGAATAGGGGAAAAATATATGCTCTGAAAAAAAAAAAAGAAAGAAAAAATGAGAAAAAAAATGGAAGGCAACAGGACAGATGCATGAATAGAAAAAAGTCAGAGACAACAAGAAGAGAATTAGAAGGGACAGCAGTAGAAGGGAAAGAAATCCCTATTAAAAGGTCAGACAACAGTACGTGCAAAGTGAAAGGACTGTAGAAGACACCAGAAGCACCACTTCTCAGATGTTTTCTGTATGGTAGAGATCTTGAATATGGGTATCTGGTGCTTTATTCTAGCAAGTCTAGCTTCCAAGTCTATGCATATCAAGAAACTATTTTAAGCAGGGCTTTTTTAAGTATTCCTAAAATGAACAAATGTATTCATGTGTCAATCTTTCTTCCAGTTAAGTCATAATTTTTCTTTAGAATTTAGCTTTTCAGAGATTATAGCCCCTATTAGTACAAATAATACCTCTACATTTTACTAATCCTGAAAATATATGCCCATACACCTACACAGAATAATGGTTCAACCCCCTAATTCTGTGACTCAGAGCTCTGAGCATTTCTTTAGTGTGACTATTGCTGAAAGACATTCTTTTCAGGGAGAAAGAAATTATCCACCCAAACTTTCTTTTGCCTTTCCCTGTCTAACGTTACAAAGTTGTGCTGCTAAATTTAGAAGAATAAATTGCTGTGTAGCATACATTTGTGCCCGATACAAGACTGCATAGAGGATTATAAAGTTTTTGAAGAGACAGTAAAATAATAATCTATCTGGTTATACACTTCGAAAGCATACAGCAACGTGACATTTCTTATAGGTTGACATTTGCTTTTAGGAAGTAATACAAATATACTCACTCTTCTGGCAATAACATCTCTTATGCCTATTTATTTCATGAGGAACAAGCAAGAAGGAGAAAATATCAATGAGGAAATCAAAAAGTTGTGTTGGGCCTTGCTGTCCTTATAAATGATTTTAAAATACTTGGTATCTAACAGTGGGTAAATTCCAGTATATTTTTTTCAACTGCTTTGTTTTTACAGCTTAAAACACATTACCATTTAAAGCTGTAACAGCTCACTTAAGGCTAGTGGAAAAGTAAGGAAATAAAGGTATTTCAGTAATTTATTGGGGGGGGGAACAACATCAAGCAGAACAACTAAGATCCATAATCCATCAATATACACATGGGTTTTTTTATTGTTGTTTCTGTTTTTTTCAAGGCAGATATAGTCAAGTTTAGCTAATAAAGAGGTAGAAATTTCATCCTGCAAGAGCAACGACATGGGTATATAAGGGCATAACTCAAACAAATGGTAAGTAACATTGTCCCATTCCAGAGTATCACACAACAAAATTCTAACTTTGCTTTTAACCCTTCTCAGTCCCAAACCTCTTTGCTTACTCCAGCAAATATCACTGGGTTTTGCCTGCCTAGATCCAAGACATTATGTACTTGACTAGAGTTAGAATTCCTCCTCAACACAGTCCTGTATTTCCAGTTACAGTCTACTGCTAAAACTGAAGGTAAAATTGATATAAGCGTCTTGCAATCTTCACCTGTTTTTCCAACTACTTTAAACAGATCTCCTGCATCCTTTCTGGCTTAGCATGATGTTACACAAGTGGTTTTATTCACCAAAGCTTCTTTCTCTATACTCAGAATTCTCACTTCCTCATGTGGGGACATTTTTGCTCTTGCTGGCTGTTCTGTAGCATGTCAGGTAGATGATTACACTGCTCTCACAGCTTCTCATGCTGTATACTGAGAGAAAAATGAAGCATTTGGGACTACTGCACTAAAACACAGAAGTGAAAAAAATAACTGAAACTGAAGATGGAAACAGAAGAGAGGATAATGAATGTAATGCTTCCCTCCATAAATATTCACCATCTTCATAGGGACAGCCTACATTATGTTGCAGGATATCTACTTTATAATACATACTGAAACTTGCATTGGGAAAAAAAACAGGAATCGGGAAAACTTATGCAAGATTACAATAGATAAAAGCAAGAAGGAAAGTAAGGGGGAGAAAGACTTCAAATGCACAGTTAGTTTAAGTGCTACATTGCAAAACACAGGCTTTGTGTCTGCCCACAGAGAAGTCTAATAATTGTTTTCTGACAATGGGGTGCGGGTGAGATTGTATGTGATGTGGTTCTCCAAGAGTAAGTAACATGATGAGAGCACTAATGCTGCCTATATCTGGCACAGACAAGGGGTGAGAGGGAGCAAGAACGAGATGATTATTCTTTCTAGCTGGCTAGTATGAGTATTTTAAGTACTGCAATGACAGACCTACTGCATCCTTGATACTGCTGCAAGCTACCAAAAAGCAACATAGCCATCTAACTTGCACAGAGATTTGCTTTTCGAGCAGCTCACATGCACACTGCCATGAATTCAGTAGTAGGAGTACAGATTCCTTTGCAATCTGAGGAACTAACATTCAGTTACACTGAACAGGAGGAATCATCCAGGCCAGAGTAATGCAATTCTCCATAAAGCAACTTCTAAAAGTCTTTATTCCTGAACTACAGTTATCCATCATTCAAATGCATTCCTTTCAGCTTCAAAAAATAAAAATTAAATGGTTTTGTGACCTTTGCACTTACCTGAAATCAATCAGCCAAAAGAAATCGCATTATTTGTAGACTTCAAAAGTTTATGCTCCTCAACTTACCAGGACACCTATAATTTTATTTCTCCTGTGCTTTGTACATGGATAAAAAAGAGACATAATGGCTGCCAGTGAAGCAAGGAAAGTACTATACTGTGCCTATGAGAAAGTGGAAAAGCTACTTAAAGCAGGATTGCATTGTAGGGTGAACTGACAATCAAAAATAAACTCACCGTTTTGTGGTCTTCAGCTGAATTCTCCCTATGGGATGACTTGGCACTCCTACCAGGGACAAACATCTTTGGAAGGAAAAGACAACAGGCTTGTATAGATGCACACACCATTTCCTTTTACCTGCCAGGGAATTAGGAGTTCCTCAATTACTAATATTCTGATTTGTTATTCTTTATAACTTCAGTGACAACAGGAAAACAGCACACAGCGTACTAATTTTGAACCTGAACCTCTCTCAGAGACACTTCAGTCTAATTACTAATCAAAGCATCAGATAACTGCATTGTAAGCAAATTCAGGTACCACAAAACAGTAAAGTAGAACTGGCTAGCAGGAAAGGTAGACATCATAGCATAATTCTGTCAATAGTGCAGAAGAATTCGTTCTGCAGGTGCTGTAAGCAGATCATAACAAAAGCTGAGAGGAAAGCACAAGTTTTAGTAAATGAGTTACAGTGGATATCATAACACTAACATAACAGAAGAGCAACTGACTGTATCATAAGGCTCTCTCAAACATTGCAAACTTGAGCAGTATAGGATCCCCAGAATGTATTTTATCATTAGCAACAACTGCCTGAACTTGGTTCAAAACTCATTCCAAAACACATTTTCAAGCACATGATCTAGAAAAGCTGATTGTCCTTTTTACAGCACATATAATCAGTATATCTGATTTGGTTCTATTTCTTGACCCTTTCCAAGGACACAAGACTGTTAAAACTCTGCAAATTAACTTAATAAATAAACATGGGTAACGATTAACCAGAACAATAAGTGACCTCAGTTTGTCCTCCATTCACAGAAAGAAACCTGGACAAATAAGTCTAAAACAATTCCACTCTGAATATGCAAGTAAAATCACTCATTTGTAAAGCTTCTCTCATGTCAATTCTTTGAAAATCTCATTCTTATCCAGGTATTCAGGTATTTTTACAAAAAAAAAATAAAAGACTAAACATGAGTTAAATAAGTATGAATGCAAAGTTAAATGCAAAGCATTAAGTGAAAAATCTCCAGTTCTTTTACAATATTTGACATATGATCCTTTTCACCCTTCCATTGCAGAAACATAAAGTTTATTTTTGATAGTTTCTTGATATTTTTATTCTAAAATATAAATCCTTGAGCCTGCCATTTTCCCAACAGGATCCTGAATGAAGAAGGGAGCTGCAGCAATTTGAGTTCCACAAAATATAGTCAAAAAGAGATAAAGCTTGAAATTTTAACTATTTACAAGTTTCATCCTGACCCTAAGATTCAGTACATTGCAGAAAGGCCTATTTGCATTGTTAAAACCAAAAAAGTTATTTATTACATAAAGTAATAACAAAAAAAAAAAGTCATTCTGGAAGAGGACATTTTGCCAAAGGTTTTACTTTACTGGTAGCAAAGCCATGATATCAAATTTCTTGATTTAAGTCTGCAATGTTTTTGACTTTAAAGAAAGAAAGAGAAACACATGAGGAAACTATGGGATTTTAAAAATGCAGTGTTCAAAATAACAAACAATGCAAGCATGGGAGAAGTGGAGAAGGAGAGCATGTCATTACTGCAATCTGAGAAAAGGGGAAGTGCTTTAGTGTGAAAAGAGATTCATAGTAGAGTCAAAAAATCCAACCCCCAGTCCATTTTGTAAACCAGTACTGAATCCTTGTTGTCATCCACTGGAGACCCTGGGCCAGTCTGACTTTTCTGTTCTTTGGATTAAATGGTCATTGAGTTTTGTAAGAGTTTTGTGCAACATCTAAGGCAGAACCTGGCCTACAGCTTTTTCTAGGCAACTAAGTGTATAATCACCAGCTTTTCTCTTTAACACCTTAGCCTTTTGTTTGTACTGTTCCAGGAGTGCTCTCAATTTCTGTTAACAAGGACCATAAATGAGCGTAAAGACTTCCACATACCCCATCAATCCTAATATGAACGCACTGGTCTTTATGCAACTATGTCACTTTCTTTCATGTAAAAATATATTAAAATCTACAATAGCTAGAAACTGGAATTCTCATCCCAAAGGAATTCTAAAATTTAAAAATAAAATTGTTCATAGAAGAAAAAAACACACATTATCATATTTCCAGTACAAAACAAATCCAAAGCTTATTTAAAGTGTCAGAACTTAGGCAGCCCATCAAGTAGATCAGAAAGTTGACAAAAAAACCCAAACAACAGAGAAGTGGAACTAGAACCTCTGAAGCCCTAAGAAATCTGGCTTTTGCAAGGCTCTCAGCAGAGGCTTCCACATGGTTTACCAGAGACAGCGAGTCAAGGGGAAGGGGGCAGGAAACAGGTAAAGCTTCTGTCTACAGTACTGTTAAAAAAATTACTTTTGATTTCAGCAAACCCATACTTTAGACACGGAGGTAACACAGCTGAAAAATTTTGACTAGCTACGACTAATTTCTTACAGTACACTTTAGGGCTGACATTAAAGAATCTCCTTTGCAAAGCACCACTACATCCTTCATCCCTGCCTGTGGGTGAGTGGTCAGTCCCCCTGACCTAAGGAACCTCTACAGGACACCCGAGAGCTGAAATATCCATGAAATATCCAAAACATTCCTCCCAGGTTTATTTTCTGAAGCTATTCAGCTGAACAGTGGATGCCTCCAAGTCCCATCAAGACCACATAGCATCTCACACAACCAAGACCTCAGTCAGGCAATCCAGCTTACAAAACTGTTTTCATTTTTTCCTCTTATTGTTACGTTCAGCCGCATGAAGCCACCATATACAGCTGTATGTTAAAACTAGTCAGTGTCAAGATTTACACTTCAGCCTAAGAGAAATTCAGCACATATGCTACCAAGACAAAACTAAATAGATTCCTCTTGTAGGCAGATTTTATACAGAGGTGTTATATTAAGAGCTACTGACCAAAACGTAAATGTTCTGGAATGGACAAAAGACACAACTAGAAAAATTGCAATATTAAAAAAAAACAAAAAACAAAACAAAACAACAACAAAAAAACCAAACAAACAAAACACACACCAAAAAAACAAAACCACACACACAAAAAACTTCCAGTTCTGCTGTTTACTTCTAGCTGCATAGCTCTCTATTACAGTATCTGTCAAATCAAAATACAGAACTCAAAGGAGTTGATCTAAAGCCTAGGGAAGTAAATGGACACACAGTTTATTGACCTCAACAAATTATAGTTCAGGCTATCTTAGTATCTTACTTATAAGTATTAATTATTATTCCATGTGACAATATATTTTGCTTTACTTTTTTCCTCTCCTTCTCACTTCATTATTACAGCATAACTGTAGTCTGAATGTACAAAGAAGCAGGAGGCTAGGCTGGTATTAGTCCACTCAAGTATGAAATTATAGTTTGTTGGCTGACAATACTTAAAAGTACCCACGAGACCTAAGTATGATATGAGTACCAGAAGCTTATACCACAGATTTAATCAAGCATAACCTAAAACCTTCTTTCAAGTCTCTTATTATTTCATTTACAGCACTCCATGTGCAAAAAGTTACTTTGCCTGAACATTTAAAGTGTTTTAAAGTGTTCTTCTGCATGTATATCATTCACTGATGCCTTTCCAGCCACTTAGCACACATCAGAATGCTTGGACATGCAGGCAGCACAAGTCTTAGCACAGTTTTTTTTTCTTTAAAGCTAGCACCATTCCTTCTAGCTGAACATGGGTGTGGGCTTCTCAGTGTAGGCTGACAGAATTTAACATCCTGACCTTCTTTGCACCATGTGATATACTTAGATATTCATAATAAATACAGAATTCAGATTTCTATAATCTACAGGCCTAGAAGCTGAAAAAATGTTGATGACAGTACTTTTAGAACAGTATCAGTATGCATCTAGTTGCTATAAACAGAGTCCAGTTTGACATACAGATAAAGAAAACGAGCTTCAGCTACTACTCTGACCCAGACATCATAATCCTAAAAGCTTTTATTCTCCATTCTTAGCAATAAAGGGACATAGGACGATGTTACAACTTAGAGGGTTTAATCTGTGACAGAATGGGACAGCACAATTATTTCATGAACTTTGTTACTTCTACTTTTAGAAGCAGCAGCCATTCCTAAAGATGAACAGCGGAGGAATATGTGGCAGCACAGAACACTTTGTGATGCTTGATAACAATCGGCCACATAGGTGCAGAGAGGCAATGAAACAATGATAGATTGTAAAATAATAGCTTTGACAGACTATATGGAGTTCACCTAAAAAAAATATCATTAAAGTAATATCATAATTTTGGGTGTTCAAAATTCTGGACCTGCTACTTCAGAAAGCAAGAAATGCTGTCACAGAAATTTAGTAAATTCATCCTTAATTACATGAAGAAATGGAATAAGTATTTTGGTCTGATTATTTTGGTTAATTTTTTAACTTGTTCTATTATACCTAATGTTTAAAATTTTAATATATTAAATATTTAAAATTTATTGCAAAAGGATGTATTATTTATGTA
>JANHGN010011196.1:9131-24759 GCA_024605025.1 Megaceryle maxima
AAAAAAAAAGGAAAAAAACCCTCTTTTTTTTGTAGTGTTGGGGGGTTTTTTTTTTTTTTTTTTGGATTTTTTGGGGGTTTTTGTGTGTGTGTGTGTGTGTGTGTGGTTTTTTTGGTGGTTTTTTTTTTTGTTTGTGCATTTCTTGTATTTTAATAGGTGGAATTGGTTCTTCTAGGGGAAAGAAACACCAGCCAGAGACTTGATACTTTCTCAGTGCCATGAGGCATTCCAGTGCAATCTGTTATGCATCTAGTTTCTAGCTATTGCATATGTATGGTGCTAGAGAAAATGGATAGTCTGTTCTACAAAAAGAGGCTCTTTCACTCTCATACGCTGTTCAGCAGCCCGTGTCTGCACTTCTTCCAGCTTAGGAAAATTCTGAGGGATTCTGAGAGGGTTCACAAACTTCTCACTTTTAGAGGAAGCTCAAGGTATTACCATTGCATTAAGACAATGTGGAAAGCATCTAAGACTGAGACGGACAGCAGTTTACAAGATTACTTGACTCCAATTATGGCAAAACACTTCTCTGATACAAAACCCCACCATTTTTCTGTGCCTCTATAAAGGGCAATTAGACAATGGTATTTTCCCTGCTTACTTTCCAAGGTATTTTTCTAAGTGGAAACTTATGTCCCTTTTTCTAAAAAATCTCATTAATTTATTTATTTTTATGTAGGGAAGCTGTACCATGCCAGAAACTTGGATTTTGGTCTCTTTCTTGGGTAAGCATCTAAATTTGATACTAATTTTTTTTTTTTAAACACAGAAAAATTCTTTCTGAACTTGAAATTTCTACATGCATTTTTTGAGTCTAAATTATTAATTGGACACTGGTTAGGGTTAGGGGACTGTGACAAGTAATTCTGCATTGCATGTTGTGAAAAAAGGCTAAAACGAACAAAAGGTTTGTTCTGATCTTACATCAAACTACTCCTAATGTGTCAGGAATAGAGTTGTGTTTGGTGTTATGTAGTGTTTTCTCAGCTCTGATTAAAACTGTCTTGCACCAAAGAACAGTCCATGTAACCTTACCTCTGACGTACAATATATTTTATTTTTTACATGAAAGGACAGAAGCATCCAGTTTAGTGTATGCATTTGAAATGTGTATTGGGTTGGGGCTTGTGTTTTGTGGTTGTTTTTTTAACAGATTATTCCCCTAGTTACTCTACTGTGCTCTGCTGGCACTTCCCAGCATTCATCATTTCTACTTAGAAACCAGTGATCTGTATTCCACTGATCTAACGTTACCATAACTCTGCAGTTATTGCCCAACACTGGATTATCTTGTACTCATTTCATACCTTGTGATCAGGTAGTTCAGTGATTGCTTTTACTATCTCTGTATATTTAGTAATGTCACTCATCCAGCTGACTTTCAATACCCAGATGGAATTTAAATGTCCATCTTCATTAAAATTCTTACTTGCCTATCAAAAAATGTTGTCAGCTGTGACTCCACCCGTTCCTTGATTTGGCTTGTGTTGAACTTCCTCTACTTGTCAGAAATACTGGGGACATGCTCCCTGAAAATTAAGGCAACTTTCAAAGCTGTTCCTAGAAAATGTATTGGTCTGCTGAGTGTCCTTTGGAACTTTCTTGCCTACAAACAGTTCTAGCTTACTTTATTAAACTGGATTTGGGACTCCCCTTCATGTAGCAAATCCAGTAGTATGTAATTTGTTGTCTCCCTTTGAAAAGAAAGAATTTGAGAGAACCAGCTCATTCTGCTGCAGAACAAGCTGCACATGCTTTCAGGATGCAGTAGGTTTGGTGTCACATGCTGTTCCCATAGCAGCATCCCTTTCCCAGCAGGAATAGAATAAAGTTATGTGTGTTCAAACCAAACTGGCTGTAATGGAGGTGCTGTTTAATGCTGAGGAGTGTATGAGTAATGCTCTTGGTTTGAACAAAACTTCCTTCTTTTCACTGACTGCCTGTGTGTTTTGAATTCCTAGTTATCGCTTGTTGGTGCTGTTCAGGTAACTGCTGAGCAGTGGTGTTGGCTGACACCAGTAAGATCAGAGGACAGGTGTCATACACAGGAAATCTGCATGCTATGAAGGGAATTTTTAAAAGCTTCACAGGGAAGGAAGTTTTAAATGCTATACCATCTTCTGCAGGTGGGATGTTAAAAATAATTCCTGGACTATAACTCGGGAACTGAAGCCTCTAGTGGTAAACTTGGACTTCCAGAGAAACAACAAAACAGTATTCAAGTCTACAAATTTTGCAGGATACATAGGCATGGTGTCTGGAGTCAAACCAGTAAGTATGGAGTGGAGGGCTTGACAGTTTGTTAGCAGTGCTTTGGACTTTCCTTTAAGATCTTGTTTGTGGTTTTGGTTTTTTTTTTTGTTTTGTTGTTTGTTTGTTTGTTTGTTAGGGGTTTCTTTTGTTTTGTTTGTTTGTTTGTTTTTTCCTGTTTTCATTCTCTGCTTTGGACGTGTTTTAATAAATGATGTCTCAGTTATTGTGGTACATAGTACAGCTCTTTGACAAAAGGTAAATAAAACAGTGCTGCACTCCTCCTTGTAAAAAGAGATTGCCTGAATGAGATATTTATGTTTGGAAAATTCTTAAAAACAACTTTGAAATCTGAATATGACCAGGGGTGAATAGAATATGCTCAAGTTGTTGAAGCTTCTTGCTAGCAAATAAATACTGCTGTGATCCCAGAGGTGAAACAGCATACTTGAGCCATTTTAATTCTTTCTGCAATTCTTGGAAAGTGAGTCCACATTGCAAGATGATCTTTTAACTTTTTTTAAAATAGGCATCTGAAATGTGGGGCTTATCTATGTCTTTGTGAATTGCTGTGCTAGCCCAGAAAACTATGAATTATTACTTCTACTTACTCAAGCACTGATAAATTAGGTTCTTTTCCGCATGGGCTTGCATGCAGCCCATTATGCAAAGGGGAAAGAGTGAAAAAAAGAAAAAAAAAAAAAAGAGCTCTGTGACATATAAATGCCAACTGCACTGCTGCTTCTGGTTACTTACTGATATTAGTGGGCTGGTGATGGATGAAGGTTGACTTGTTTAATGATTTTCAGGACTTGTTCACTCTGACAATGAATGAGCGTTTCAGTCTTGATGGTGGTTACATTGGTGAGTAACGCTCGTTTCTTTCCTTATTTCTGTACAAGTTTTCTGGACCTTGGGCATACCGGTTACCTTTATAAACGGGCACACAATTGGTGAAAAGATTCCAGATGAGTAAGATGAATCACAGTTCAGTTTTAAAGGCTGTGGAAGTTACAAGAGCATGAGTGAACCTTCTGAAAACAAATTATTGTAACCAGTGGTATTTTGCAGGAATCTTTGAATGGTTTCTTGGTAGAAGAGATGGTATGTGGATGGGTTTTCTTACAAGAACAGTACTGGAGAACGCTACAAGGTATTTCACATCCCCAAATACTCTACTGCTTTAATCTTTGCTTTCAACTGTCATGAATACTGTAGATGTATTCTTAGTATCTAGTGATACAGATACTTTCCTAGAAGCCTTACCACTAGAAGTTCTGGTTTTGCTGGTATTCTGGGGGGGGACACATCACGCATAATCCTTTAAAAATCCTCAAATTGTTTTCTCAGATTTATTTTTTTCTTCTAGTGAACCTATTGGTTCAGTACTTGAACCATTTATAGCGTTCAGTAAGTCCAACACTACTTTGTTATCTGCAGTTACCAGGATGCAAAAGACAAACTGGCGAAAACAAGACTGCTAGCTCCAGCTTACTTTATACTGGGTGGAAAAAATTCTGGAGAAGGGTGTGTGATAACTCGTTCCAGGACAGCTACACTGGATATCTGGGAGTGAGTATGCTTGACCTTACACCTGAAGAGGACAGGTTTCACCAATAATTTTGTCTTGTTTCTTGTGAATCCCGTTGTGCAAGAACTTGCCTCTTTTAGCATTATTGAAAAATACCACAGCACCCCCCAGCCCCTCCCTCCAAAAAAACCCTAGTGCAGCTGTATATAGTGTATACTAGATCTGTACTTACTATATATTTAGAGAAGAAAAACGCAAACATTCTTCTTTTCCAGCCTGGATATCAAGAAAGGCACGTGGTACGTGTTAGAAACAAACTATGATCGCTGGAAGCCTCCGCTAATCTTGGATAATCGTAGAACACCTGCAATGAAATGCCTGAACCAGACAATGCAAGAGGTAAACATCCTCCAGGTACCACATCTTGCTGCTTTGAAACTGGGTGCTGATCTGGCACAGCCAGATGCACTCAGGGCATTTGCAAGCACAGCTGTACTGACGGAAGTGGCTAACGGGTTTGTGACAACTTGGTTAATAAAATATCAGCTGGCTCTTTACACAAATGATTTATTTTTTAGTTTTAGGCTTTCTTTTCATCTAGATTAATTTTCTGTGGTTGCATATGCAGGGGGATAAACCTGGAGATACCTTGAGATGTTCAGTGTTTCATGGGCTGTTTTATCACCAGTGAAATTCAAACATCCTGTCAGGCAGCAAACACTGACACTCAAGTGTCCCATGCTGTACTGAGATATGGTCTGCTTCCACAGTTCTTGCAACCCACATTCTTCTGATTCCCAAGATGTATGGGCACCATATACTCTTAAAGCTTTACCTTATTACCTCATTGAGCAGTAAAAAAGCTACAGCTCTCACAGCATTTACACTAACAGGTTAATGTCATTTAACATCAATGTATTCTTTTCTTTCAGAATATCTCCTTACCAGCAATTTATGATGTTCTCTCCACAAAGCCTGTCCTCAATAAGGTAATGCTGCTATTTTTGCAGAAAGTTTAGTGTGGGGAGCAGACCAGTAACTGCTGTGCATCTGAGGAGAAGGTCTCATTCAGGGTGGTATATTCAGGGTTTTTCTTAGATAAAAACACGCATGTGAAAACAAAATGAATTCCATATTACTTTGTAAAAGCAAAATGTGATTGCTGCAGAGGCCCTGCAGCTTTAAAACTCCAAGTAGCCTGAGCCATAGCTGACTCTGGTTTGAGGCAGCATTTGCACTACAGACATCTTAAGGACCCTTGTAACCTGAATTAACCTGTGATACATGCCTTTATAAGTAGCATGAAACAAGTTAATATACCTCATGGTTTAGACATACTACAGGCACACTCTTCTTGCAACAGAAGATGTTTAGTCTGAACCTGAAGTTTTGGTGTTTAATAAAACAAAAAGACTAAAGGTGTGAGAAGAGTCTTTGAATGGTAAAATTTAGTTACTATATGAAGTGGAGGCAGCATTTTTGTCTGAGAACACAAGCTATTCATACTTGCATGCTGTTGATTAAATAACTGCTTATTTTAGTTGAACTGTTAAGCTAGTATCAGAGACAGTTTTTCAGTAATTGATGTAATAAGGATTTATCCTTTTTTTTTTTTTTTTTTTCTTTTCATTTTTCATTCTTCTTCCTCCCACCTGCCTATTAGCTGACTGTGTGCACAACACTGATGGAGGTGTATAATGGTCATACAGAGACTTACCTGCGGGAATGTCCAGATCCCTGTAGTCCTTGGTAGTCCTGTACCTTTCCTGTGTTTGGAAGCTGCTTGTCTGGAGATCCTCCAAGAAAAAATACTTCTGGAAAAAGATTCCTCAGTCTAACTCCTTTCTTCAGAAATCTAATGGCTATATAGAAATGTCAGTGAGCTTCTAACAGTGGAGGACCCTATCTCACAATGGACTTTCTTGCTTTCTGATCAGCAGATCTGCTGATGAGGAGAAATGCATACTCACGAATGTCTGGTTTGATTTCAGTCATTTCTGACAAATGAGTTCAGCAGTAAGCTCTAGATCTCTTCAGCATTGACAGTATTCTTGGTTTGGTTTGTGGGTTTGTTGTTCAGTAGGGTCTTTTAAAATTAAAATACTCCTAAAACACACAAGTTAAAATAGCACCTACCAAGCATGAAAAAGGAGGCCATCTGGGACACTACAGTTCTGTTTTTCTTTCCTAAGCACTTAAGATGAATTGCTAATGTTCTGGCCTAACATGAGGATATTTCTAAGATGCCCTGTTATAAAATAACCTACCAAGTGTCATATCTAGTCACAGAAACAAGGTCTTGGGGAAATATCTAAAATGAGATCTAAGCCAAAAAAATGTGTTTTCACTGATTAACAGATCTTTTGCTGAAGATCTTTCTTGGCCTGTTAATTTTTTTTTTTTAATACAGAATTTTGACAGCTCAAAAAATAAAAACTAATACAATAAATACTCTTCGAAAATACTTTCTTTGAGCAAAGTACATGTTCACTGATTTCCTACCTCAGTGGAAGTCACCATGCATGTTAGATATCACATGGCAGAAAGGGCATTCACTTCCAAATAGACTGATTTTTAACAGGGTCTGAAAAACTGTTTTCTTCCTTAAACTGACAGTTACATCTATTACCGTAATGGGAGTAGCCAACTGTAAGTAGTGGTTGGGTTGTTGGGAGGAATTCTGGTTGGTTGTTTTTTGGAAAAGGGGGAATGCAAGCCAAATCAGACCCCACCATTGTCTGGAATTCAAATTAACAAAGTAAACGTCCTTTAGAAATAGAACTATAGGCACCCTGACATCCTAGGAAACAGCTACTGTGGAAGGCAGTAGTTTCATCTGTGTCACCAGCTACATCGCAGGGACTGGTTTCCAGTGCCAACTCTTTGTATTTTGTAACGTGTGAAGAGAAGACGCTGGAGAGAGAGCTTAGGGGGTGGTTCCCTTGTACTCTTCTCTTCAGGAAGAGGTGCAATTCATACTCCCACTGAGCCAGGCATTTGGCATTGCCACTGGTGCAAGGGAAGTGTTTGCAGTCTCTCTGGTGTCTGCAGAGATGGCACTGCATAAGGCATTCTAACTAAAACCTGCAGGTTCATGACATCAGTCACAGTGGGATTCTTGATATCCAGCATGGGCAGAACAGTATTAGTGTAGTGCAGAAGTTCAGAACAGAGGATACTACAGTTTTCTGTTCCAAACAGTAAAGGCTACTATAATATTACTTCTTTCAAATACTTGTCAATTTAACACTAAGAATCTACAGAAGGGGAAACAAGATATTGCCCGTAGATCCGAGATACAAGGTCAACTTTCTTCCAGTTATGAATGTCTGAGTTTTATTTAGTATTGCTTCCTTTTCTAAAAGGAAATATTAAAATTAATATTTAAATTTCTACAAGGCTCTCAATACAGCTTTCCACAGCCTCCTCCTAGAGAAACTGATGTGTTACAGTCTAGGCAAGTGATGAGTGGCTGACAGGCCACACCCAGAGGGTGATGGTAAACAGCTCTTTTTCAAACTGACAACCTGTCACAAGTGGGGTCCCCTAGGGCCCAACGCTGTTCAATATCTTCCTAAGTGATCTGGATGATGGAATGAACTGTACTCTGATTAAGTTTGCTGACGATACCAAACTGAGGGGGGAAAAGTGGATACTTTGGAAGGAGATCCGCACTACAGAAAGAACTGGATAGGCTGGAAAAGTCGGCTAACAGAAACATCATGAAGTTCAACAAGGACAAGTGTAAAGCCTTACACCTGGGAAAACAAAACCCAGGAGCACAGCAGAGACTGGGATCTGCCCGACTGGGGAGCAGCTCTGTGGAAAGAGACCAGGAAAAAAATCCTTGGCACAAGTTACTCCTGGGGAGACTGCAGTTGGGCACGATGAAAATTTTGTCACCATGAGAACAATTGGTCATTGGAATAATCTTCCCCAGGGAAGGGGTGGATTCCCCAACACGGGGCAGTTTTAACATTCAGCTGGACAGAGTGCTGGGCCATCTTACCTAGACAGTGCTTTTGCCCAAAAAGGTTGGACCAGATGATCCTTGAGGTCCCTTCCAACCTGGTATTCTACAATTAAAAGATAACCTTTAATCATCCCTTGTTTCAGTAGGTTACCAGCTTACAGCAAATTCTGTCCTGATTAGAGGCTTTCCCTGTCAACACTGGAAGAAGCAGGAACAAAAGTAATGCTCTTTGCCAAATAAATTTAGTAGCTGATAAAGAAACGTGACTCCTCATTGAAGAACAGGAAGCACTGATGTTCTAAGGTGTGGAATAATACCTGCACAGCAAGAAGCAAAGGGCTGTAGAGCAATGACATTGAGAGCATGTGGAAATCAGCATCTCATTGTTTAAACTGATGTTAAGAAGAGTGCTAGTCCAGTTGTACATCTGATTTTTTTTTTAAACTGAAGTATGGAAGCAGAAGCATGTTAGCGTGATTGTATTACCTGAGTCCACTTTAAAATCTGAATCATTAATACTGAACCTGTGTAAACCAAAATCAACACAACAGCATGATTTACATTAGGGGAAAATGCATGTATATAGCTTCTGGAATGTGATTTATGTAAAACGGTTAAGTCAGAGTCTACATTCTGTTCTGGGAAGAGCAGAGCATGTCATATATAGCTCAGCTTGCACCTTAATCTGGTAAGGTAAGGGCTTGTTCAGATTTATATGGAATTAGTTGCATAAGAGACATAATCAAATTGCTTTGTCATTTAAAAATAAGTAAGTTTACTTGCTTAATTAGTTCTGTCCCACTTTAGCATGTGTGGAGCAAGGCAGTGTAGACTATTTACAGTCATTAACTAATGAGCTTTCAGTATGTCCCTTGTGCAAGACAATCCATATTTCCACACTGGAAATTGCTTTACAATTGCAAAAGCACAGCTATATCCCATGGATGTCTGTCCAGAGCCTGAATGCCTATGCCGGCTATTGCCTAAAATAAACAAAGCTATTTAAAAACAAAAACCCCAGCAAATGCATCTTACTGTGTCTGCCTTAATGTAGAAGAGATGACACATATGATTAATTGCTTATTGATTGTCCTGGTTTGGGTGAGAACAGAGCTGGTTCTCTTCAGTGATTTTACTTTTCAGCTCAGTTCTTCTAACTGACTGCACTGTCTGAAGTTAGCAGCCTGTTCTCACAGGCAGTGTCTGCTGCTGGCAGTGATGACACCCCATGGTTAGAGTTCCTACCAAGGATTGGTGTGCAGACCAAGGCCACTGCTGGATCTTTTGTACCACACTGGGGGTGCAGGAAAGTGAAAGGCTGCACCTGCAGGGAGGAGCAGACAGGGCAGGTGACCCCAAACCGACCAACGAGGTATTCCAGCCCAGATACATCATATTGGGTATAAAGCAGAGGGATCTGGAGGGTCTATAGCTTGCTTGCTCACTCACTTGCTCTCTCTCTGGGGGCTCCCAGGTTCTTCTCCCCTCTTGGACCACTTTGCCAGCTTGGCTTGGCTTGGCTTTGCTCAGGTCCTCTTTTGGTTCCTTCCTTGGAGCATCCAAGGAGGACTCTGTCTCTTCTGCCTTCGATCCCAATTAGTGCGTTCCTGAATCTGGTTCCAGAATCCAGCTCCTGAACACAGCTCCCGTCTGCTGCGGGGCCCAGTCTGGGAGTCCCCCAGTGCCTGCTCCACAGCATCAGTGGTGATGGAATTACCATCAGGGGGGTTGGGTTCCATACTGGGTTTGTATATATTTGTACATATTCTACTTTCATGATTATTTTCATTCTCATTCAAGCTGTTCTAGTTTCCTTTTCTAATCGCTAAGTCTCTCTCCCTTATTCCCTTTCTCTTCCCCTCTGGGGAGGGAGGGGGGTTAACAGAGAGTGTCGGTTGTTGGTCTAAGGAGCTGCCCTGACCCTAAACCATGACATTGATTTAATGTTCATCTTTCAATTCTGACAGTATTTGTTCTGAAGATTTTTCTCAAGCATGAAAAAAAAAAAAAGAAAAGTTCTGCTCTTGATATAGAGGCATCTATTTTTAACATGAATTTACTGCCTCCCCCCTGCTTCTGCTGCCCCAGGTACTATAATGGAGGCTAAGACAATTTCAGTGAAGTAATGTATGCAACTGTTTGCAACTTCAGGATTTAATTTACCTTGGCTTGTTTTGTTTTTACACAGAAAAACACAAAGAACAAAAATGGGTAAGTTTTTTCATATTAATATGCTGTGGACATAGTTGAGGTACCTCACAGACACTGAGAGGGTTTTTCAGGTTTGTTTTTTCCCTGGGTCAAGTAAGCAACAATATGCATTTTCTCCTTTAAGTTTAAATAAGAGATTTACACAGCTTTCCCAGTTCTGTTGTGAAAAATCATCACATGGTTGGGAAAAGAAAAACAAAACAAACAAACAAACAAACATATTTCTTTATAAGTGCATAGTCTAGTTCTATGAAGAACAACCTCAGTATTTTAGCTTCCAGCAGATTTCTATTATTAATGTAAACAAAGAATATATTTGGGCACTGGCATTTAAATGCAAAAAATGTTTGTTTGCCAAAAAAAATTTTTCACCTCTACAATTTAAGGCCTCCATACAGTGAAGCCCCGTACCATTTCTGATGAAGAAAGAATGGCATCTCCCATGTCAAAAAGCAAAATGTTGGCAGCTCCTGAGGACAGGAGAACCCAAGAAAGGAATTTGATTCTAAGTCAAGCAGTAGTTTCGGGATGCACACACAAGTGAGTTTGCATTAGAGTCAGTTACAAGTTAAGGCTTTGCTTAGAAACAAAACTCCAGAGCAGTGCCCACAGATGTCCTGGAAAGTATCTGCAAGGAAAGCAGCAAGAGTAAATGGAAGACTTGAGCTGGAGCACTCAGGCACAATGGAGAGTGGACTGTCAGCGAACAGTCAAGAGCTTTAGGCAGGTGCCACAACAAAATCCTCCTCCCCACCAACACAAACACCTGTCCCATCTTCAGACAGCCAGCTCTGTGAGCTACAAGTGGAAGGAGGAAGTAAGAAATGTGAACAAAAAGCTCAAGTGCTTGGATTTCACCTTAGCGGCATCTTCAGGCAAATAACTTGCTTATGCCATGGATCATCAGTTTGACTCTCTTCTGCTTTTGGACAACCAAAAGTATTGGCAAGAAAGACACACCCAAGCTCTCCAACCAGCTCGTCCTTTGTACCAGAAGAACAAGATGAGCCAGAAAGAGTAATGCTCAATCAAAGCTGTGGCAGAAACCGCAATTTGCCTTGGGAAGAAAACTGCAGGTATTTATGCATCTTATAAGAAACTGCCTTTGACTGTTAAGAGTCTGGAAATGCAACGTACCAACTGGCCAAAGACTGCAATCAAGAAAGAAGCAAGACCATGCAGTTGTTCCCTCTTAAGTCTGCCTAACAGTTTTTCAGAGCATCCTAACTTGCGGTATAAAAGATTTTGTAGGTCTTTTGTAGCTAAGTCTGCTCCCATGCTCTGTTACTTTGAAGAGGGGACAGTAATTATAAAGGAGTTATGAACGAGAGATGAATGAGGATGGCATAATAAAGTCTGTTTACATAGTGAGCAGCACTCTACTCGGGACTTTTTCTGATCTACAGTGAGCCAGCTCCAAATTATATTAATTGCATATGGGACAGTCTCAGTCTAATTTGTTTTGCAAAGTTTGTTCTTTTAGCTCAAGGGTTATGCATTAGCAATAGAAGAATCCCAGTAGGGAGGCTGCCTTCTGTATTTGAGGTAACTCCAATCATAAGGCTTGCTGAAGGTTTTCCACTGGTAGTCTTATCTTTCTATTTTGCTAAGCTTTAGGCAGATACCAAATGTAGAAAAAAAAATAAAGCATCCCTAGACTTTTTCCTCTTTATATTTCAGTGAAAGTGGTTCCTCTCATTAAGAAACCTTTTTTTTTTTTGTCTGTAGTAAAAAAAGAAAATAGATCACAAGCATGGAGTTGGAGCAAAGCGCTGAACTGCCATCTTGTTTTCAAAGCAGAACTTTAATTCGGGTACCTGGATGTGTCTGGATTAGACACAGCCTTTTCTCAGGCTACACCCACCATCTCAATTGCCTCAGTATTTAAATCTTTTAATAGTTCCATATAATTTGCATAAACTTAGTTCCCAAAATGTTACCTCTTCATTCTTGCAAGATATATGGACCGTCTCCTGAGAGCTGGAGACAGTTCTCTTAAGATAGCCATGTCCAGCTGCAGAAGGTGCGCCTTCTGCAGGAGCCAGGAGGGGAAAAAAGAAGTACAAGCTACTGGATAGAGAGGGAAAAATGGGAGGGGAGGGGGGCGGGAAGGAAAAAAAAACAAACGAAAAAACAACCACAAAACCAAGTAATAGGAGCAGGTGTCAGAGTGTCAGGTGATGTCAGAGGAAAGACAGAATAGGAAGGCAGCTGAATGTGCAGGCTACCAAGGTCTAGCAACTGCAGTATACTCATCTACCGACCCCATTACTCCCTAAAATAAGCATTCCTTTGCTGCCATCAGAAACCCCAGCCAAACTGTGCCTCCACCCACAGCCACCTATGTGGTTAGTAACTGCTGTTACCACATTTTTTTTCAAATAATGCTGAGAGACGGTAGATCTAAATGGATTCTCTAAGAAAAGAACATTGAAATTAAAAATAACTACTATCCCAAGCAACTGTCATTTAGATTTAAAAGCAAGATAAGTTACATTAAAAGTATACTAAGGCTGTGAAGCATCCTGAAGCCAACAAGCAGCCACTCATTCCCCTTCTGTTTTGGATGGGATAGAGTCTGTGTATGATCTCAAAATTCCTTTTACAGACATCCCTTATTTCACTCACTGCACAGGACAGGCTGCATTCTTGTGATGAATGAGGATGGCATAATAAAGGAGAAAGGCTTCTGCTTTGTTCCCACTTTCAAGATAGTAAATAAGATAATGCCTTGCAAGAGAAAAGATGGTGTTACAGATCAGGCAGGTCTAAGTCCTAGTGGGACAATTTAGTTCTCACTCCATTTCTGCCAGGTGCTGCACAAGCAACACATATGTTGAGTTGTATGGTTTGACCAGTACCCAGTCTGTGATACCAGTGGTTGTATTTTGGGAGTACTGATCACAAGAGCAGTCAAGACAATGGGCACTACGCTTCAAGCATACAAAGTATTGTAAAATGTATCCTAATTTTTTACATCTCAGTTCAGGCTTTCAAAATTATCCATCAGTCTTGATTCCAAATTCTGTACCTCAGAGCTCCATAGGTAACACGTGCATGATATCCTCTATCTTTCTAGACATTAGGAAGATTACAACACAAACTAAAAAGAGCTCTAAAGCCCTCAAATAAACTTGATTTAGTTTGATACCAACACACCTTCGGGGATTGTGGAATTAAGTAATGCAGGGAGAGCACCATAGGAAAACTGATAAGAAAATTAATCATCTCAATGCAAGGTCTGGATGGCTCACAAAATAAGCAGGGCTCAGGGCCACACAGTGAGTGCTGAACATTAACACCCTGAGTGCTGTCGAGAGAGAGACTTTGTGAAAGGGCTAGCATGGGGTAAAAGCAGAGAGATGTTATTATGTGATTAAGAGCCCTGAATGTACAGGGCAGCAGGTTACATGTGGGCACTTACTATAACCCTGGTGTTTTCTTATTTTTCAATGCCTGAAAGTAGAAGCTAGACAGCTAGAGATTTTTGTTTAAGCTGAAGGCTGGGTATTGGTGTGGAGAATCTAAGATACAGCAGAACGTAGCTTCCATGTGCCTGTCTGGGGAAAGGCAGAACAGCAGCTCTTTGTCTTGGAAAGGACAATAAAGCAACTTAGAACAGTTCCCATTTAGCCAAGGTGCATAACGCAACCTCCCTTCAGGCCTTCTACACCAGCCTCTGCTCTGCCAAGAGGTAAAACACACTCCATTTGCTCTACAACAATCTTGGTTATACTATACTTTTGCCCCCCAAAGCAGCAGCCCACTAATTTTCTCCTTCAATCTCTGATCAGAGTCTATATTTACTTCTCCCACCAGATATGGCTCAGATGATTATCCACCTCCTTTTCATCAAGTAGCCTGTGAGTGCAGTACATGCCCATACTATTTGAGATAAATATCCCAGCCACCCAAATGAGTTTGAAACAAAGCCAGGTGACTTTGCCCATCCCCATCTCAAGCTCACGCTTTCAATAATGTCTCTGTTACACAACATTGCAACAACACAGCAGCACAAATCCTGCTTCCCACGGCCCTCGGTGCCAAGTCTACCAGCAGTCAGAAATAACCTCTTCAAACCACACTTTTTTTTGGTCTTTTTTTTGGTCTTTTTTTTTTTTTTTTGACTTGAGATTTCTCACTCCTATCTTATTAGTAGTTCTTTTTACGTGCCTTTCTAAGATCATTTTCTTTCTTTCGAGAAAATTAATTGGATGTCAGTATATAAATACAATTCCAAGATCCAACTTTAAGTTCTTGTATGACTGCCTAAAATTACCGTCCTTGGTTTTGTTGTACTGTAATTCATGGTGCAATATAGTAGCTATCAGTGCTGAGAGAAAGATTGTTTCTTTCCCAATTTGTCTAAAATTTGGCATGGTAGCCAATATGTGACTGTAACTACAGTATGAATAAGGGAAGTTATACTTAGCACTGTTTAGCTTCAGCTTTTTCTTTTCTTTTCTTTTCTTTTTTTTTTTTTTGACTGATGTTTGCATTTACTTAAAAATGGAAATACATACTGGGTTGTGTGTACAGGACAAAGGCAGCACAACATGAGCTTGTGCAGAATTGCCTCCCAGCCACCAAACAGGTAGACACCTGGCTGAGCAGCACCTTTGCTACATGGAGATTTAGCTCTGCTATGTGGAGGCTAACTGTCCTTGCCGAACAACCCTGGTGGTGTCAGCCGCAGCTTGTGAATCAGGATTGCTCTTTCCTGTTTCTGAAAGCGGTGTTACCAGCCAGACCATCACTCTCCTTAATTTAGAAAGCTGTTTTGTGTTTTCTTGTGATCTGATTCCACACCTCCGCATGCAGGCAGAGGACTATCACATGAATAAAAGTGCTGAGGTTACATGACACTGGTGAGGAAACCTATGGGTATTATTCACTGCAACATTTCCCACAGACTAAATCCAACAGGTACCAGCAAGTTAGTCTTGCTCCTTTGCATTTTCTAGTGTAACAAGGCAACAAAGGAGCAGACTCAAGAACCACTATACAGAATGAGGAGTATCTGCTGAATTTCACCAGTGTGGACATTATAAATTTGCAGTTGAAGTTTTATACAAATTATATTTCTCAGCCGTGGATATCCACCAAATAGTTTTTTATGTAATGGAAGAAAAAAAAAAAGAGTAGTATCAGTGTTTTTCCCAGCATAAGGCATGAAGCTGATCTCTCCTGCTATAAATTACAAGCAAGAGAAGAGCTAATCTTGGGAATGGTGTCATTTCACAGATGATACCAAACTGAGTGGTGTGGTCGATACACCAGAGGGATGGGATGTCATCCAGAGGGACCTGGACAGGCTGGAGAGGTGTGCTCAGGTGAACCTCATGAGATTCAACAAGAGCAAGTGCAGGGTCCTGCACCTGGGCCAGAACAATCCCCACTATCAATACAAGCTTGGGAAAAAGGTGATAGAGAGCAACTCTGCAGAAAAGGACTTGGGGGTGCTGGTAGACAAGAAGCTGGACCTGAGCAGCCAGTGTGGGCTTGCAGCCCAGAAGGCCAATCACATCCTGGGCTGCATCAAAAGAAGTGTGGCCAGCAGATCGAGAGAGGGGATCCTACCACTCTACTCTGCTCTGGTCAGACCTCACCTGGAATACTGCATCCAGCTCTGGAGCTCTCAGCACAGGAAGGACATGGACCTG
>JANHGN010011198.1:0-81565 GCA_024605025.1 Megaceryle maxima
GGGCGGGGGGGGGGGGGGGGCCCCCCCCCGGGGGGGGGGTGTGTGTGTGTGTGTGTGTGTCCCCCTCCCCTTCCCACGTCCTCGCACGCTGCCCCCGCCCTTCCTCCCTCCTCTTGCTCGGGGGGTTTTTCTCCGTGCAACTTCGCGTGGAGCTGCTTCGAGCGGCCCATCTCTTTCGCGTGTCTTCCTCCCATTTAATTTTATGATTATTATTAGTTCTTAGCTTATTGTACGTGTTTTCTGGCGCGGCTGCTCCCCGCCGCTATTGTCTGCGGGCTGGCGGTGCGCGGCGGGCCGGGGCCGGGCGCGGTCCCCTCGCTGCCGGCCCCGCTCCGGGGGGAGCGTGCCCCGAGTGTGTGCCCGGGGCCATACGCACACACACATAGACACGCACACCCCCCCGCCCAGCCTGGCCCCAGCCTCCTCCTGCTTCCTCGCTATTGGAATTAGTGATATCCTGATGTGTGGAAAAAAAAAAATAAATAAAAAAAATCCTCTAGCCTCTCTGACACAACTTTGTTTCTGAGTTTATTGCAAGGAAAATAATTTGGGCTTTATATCAGAGTCTCCCAAACAACAGGATGGTGTTGGCTTTTCTCACTTCGGAGCTGAGTGGCTCTTTGAAATTACTCGAGGGTCATTGCCATGGGCCTGTTTTATGCATTCACTGTACGGGAAAATGCTATTTATTTATTTATTTATTTTCCTTGAGTGAAAACAGTCTTCTTTTGAAGCGCATGCAGGAGTTTCTGGACGAGGATTGTGAAAGGGTAGTTGTTTCTTAACCTGTAAATTGTTGGGATTTATTAATCCACCTTCTGTGAGTGTGTTATCCCCGCAAGTCATATAAAGGAGTTGGGATTAGTTGCAGTCAATTCTGCTGACCTCTGTAATTGGTTCTCCTACAGCGTCCTTTGCGGGGCTTCACATGAACTGGAGCTCGGAAGTGGAAAAATGTGATTTTTTTTTTTTTGATTTTTTTTTTTTAAATTTTTTTTAAAAGCTGGTGCTTTTTTATTTTTTTGTAGAATGTGCTGTACTGATTCTTTTGTGGATGACCAGACAGGGACTCGATAAAGGGATTAGAAATGCTGCACTTCTGTAGGACAGTTGGTCTCTGTGGTGTTCTCTGTAATCTTCGTCAGCCGTAAAACTTTAGGTACTCATGGAGATATGCGATGCAGTAGAAATATGTAAAGCATGTAGCTTCAGAGCTGAGTTTAGACAGTTGGTCTGAGATCTGTGGATGTCTTGTATGCTGGCAGTTTTGGCTAATGTAATCTAATCAGTTTTAAAGGGCCAAGCTACATTATCTCTGGGGTGACCTCTTCAGTTTAAAATCAGTCCCTTGCCGGGTGTGTTTTTCATGTTTTGTACGCCCTTGCTGAGTTATTGTGGAACTGTAAAGGTGAATGAAGTTCCCCATAGTTCCTTAAAGGTAAGGTACTAATGATTCATTTATTACTGTGTTAGAGGAGGTGTTTTTATATATAGATACCATAGTAGTAGGAGTAGATTGATGTTAACCTCCTAACATCCATGCCTGTGGATAGAAGCTGCTGCCTGTACTAGAGGAACACTTGCTCGGAAGGTGCTTGCTGTGCTTTGTACCACTCTGGTCAAGGCTGTCTTCTTCCTTGGTGACAATATCTTACTTGGATGCTTGAGGTTTTGTGGTGTAAAGTTTTGTTTTTTTTTTTTTTACAAGCTTTATAGCAGAGTAAGGGTGTGTTAGGTAAAGGTTAGGCAAGGTGAGGATCATCTGGTCATGTGTTGTCCCTTGGCATGAATTCAGGCATGTAGGTACCTGCCTTTTGTGTTCATGGGCTGAGCCTAATACATCTCCTGTCTGTCCTTCCAGCGCTGCCCGGTGCTGGGCAGACAGGCTAGCCTGGGGCTGTTGCTAGAAGGGTAGAGATCTAGTGTTCTGCAAGGCAGACAGGTTTTGTAGGTAGCCTGAATGACGAGTCTCCTGCAGGTAGTGTGGATGCTCCATGTTTCGCGACGGCATTCCAGCCTGCATATCCTGCCTGGCTCCAGAGGCCAAGGGATGGCTGACATAGCCCGAGAGGTGAGGACATGGCATGTTCGGGTAACAGAGTCCGGCCAGGGACTGCAGCCAGGGGGAAAGGCAGGAGTGCGATGTTCCTGATTTACAGCTTCACAGCATCAAAGGAGGAGAATGCAGTTAAGAAGTCGAAGCTTCTCGTAGAAACAGAGCTCTGCCAGGTACTGTCCGATGATGGATGTTTTTAAATGCAGTCTATGTAGGGAAGCTTGGAGACTTGGGTTTATGCAGAACTCGCTACTAATCTCTGGGCAGGATATACTCCTGAGTAAGCTGTGTTCTGGTCTGAGATATGCTCCTATGCTAAGAGGAGGATTAAATACTGTTACAGGAATCTGGTTATTCTAACCAAAGTGTGAATTAAGGCAGCCATCAATAAATTATACTAGAGGAAAAAAAACATTGGTAGGGCTATTGGTGGTATGCACATGTTTCTGTGTTACAAAAGCAATGCATGCTGTCATTTAATCTTCTGCGGGTAAAATAAGTTTTAATAGTTAGATAAACAAACAAACAAAAAAGTGTTAGTAAAAGTTGTCGTGCCTGCTGTACCTATTTCTTTTCCACTGTTTCCAGGACACATGTTGGTTTCCTTTGCCTGGTATTTGGTGGTGATCCACTAGCTCATGAAACAGTCCTTGAAGCAGCTTGGAAGCTTTTCTACTTATTACTGTAGCTGGTTATCTTTGCAATCTACTTGAGCGCTATTAAATGCGATTTCTATAGGGGTTCCCCACACAGGTGATAAATAGCCTGAAGTAAACTAAACCACACAGCTGATTAGTATGGAGGAACTGTTTGGTTTTGGTTTTGCTGTACTGGTAGAAGTGTTAAGAAGTTAAAAACTCGAGAGGCTGGATAGTCCAGGAGGCTTTAAAGGCATGATATGCCTTTCCTGAGTGATTGTGGCCCTGTGTTTTACCAGCCTCCTGAACAGGGAGGTGGCAGTTCATGTGGTTTCCATCTGGAGGATAACGTGAGCAGCATCCTCTTTGCAGGCACATGGAAGGCTGAAGTGGGAAGCACCTTGCAGCTTGTGATTACTGGGTGCCAAGTGCTCATGTGTTTGCTTGCATTGATCACCTGTAGGATAGATAAAGGTAATGAGTGACTTTGTGTAGCAACTGATAGCTTTGGGTGTAGAAACAGTTCTGCTTTGCTGCTTTGGGGTTTGCCACGGGGGATACAATCCATTTGGGAGTCTGGTTCAAGGCTGGTGTGTACCATGCCACCTGGACAGTCATTTCCAGGGAGCACTGCACTTTTTCTAAATCAAAACTTGTTGTTAGGGTCTTAGATGCAATGAAATTTTTATGAATAGCTTAGTCATGCTTCATGTTTTTTTTTTTTTTTTCTCCTCTAAACAGCTGTCAGCAGTCTTGCTGTGGGGAGGGAATCGGCCACTCCTTGTTCTTAGTGAATAGTCAAACACTTCAGTCGTGGTGTTGCAGCCTGGCACTGCATTTCTTAGTTACTTTTGGAAACAAAGCTGTTAGTATGGCATAACGTCATCTTTTTATTTAGTTATTAATTTTTTAAACCTGCCATTCTTCCTTGTAAATGACCTTTATGCAGATCTAGAAGGCAAAACACATCATTGCTTACTTTGGTTAGTGATAAGAAAACATGATGGCAGCACTCCAGGGAAAGCAGCTATGCTGGGAACTTGGTGCTGCAGTCAAGCTATACAGATCTTTTTCAAAAAGATGTATCTCTGTATATTTATGGCCCTTTGTCACGGAAACAGGATGATTCCTCTGTTGATGTCTACGCTGTGACGCCACAAATCCTGTAAAAAGTTTAATGCCCTCCCAGAGACTGCTGCTGGAAGCATGCAATGGGTAAAATGTTTTCAGTTTCATCCTAAACTCAAACTGTAGTTCTGTCATCTCTTCTGTGTCAGTGTAGGTATAAGCAGCCTCTTCCAGTTCCCCAGCTGGGTCATGCTGGGATTTGTGGGTCTGCTCAGCCAACGAGACTGAAAAATGCATTCCAGTTAAAAGTATGTTGGCTTTTTTTTTTGGGTACAATTCATACCTTGAATTAAGTTCAGCAAAAAAGTTCATTTTTTTACCTGGATCAGTTCCCTGGCTCACATCCTTTTGTGGTCTCGCATGCAGCGGCTGTGGCAAAGGCTCTGGTGCTTCCACCAGGAGAAATGCTTCTGGAGCTACACCCTTGGAAGTGTTTTTCTGATTGTAAAGGAGGCATTTGATTGTGGTGCCCACCCCTGTTTTATAGCATGTGAAGACAACAAGGGAGATAGATGAGTTTCTAAGATAAACCAGTGACTTAGAAGTCAAAGTATTTCCTTTTAAAGTTCCCAAAGACTGCAGTTATTTCTGTCTAGAGTAAAGATATATCTGCTCTGCAAGGTAAGACCTACCATTTTTATAATGTTTTTATTATATTATTTTCTTTATAACCATTTTAGGTACACTTTGAAGTTGTTGAGAGACGGGGAGAAAGTGTAATCACAAATACTTTTAAGTAGTCAACATTCCTTAAAGTATGCTGTGGGATATCTTGCAAAAAGTAAGCTTTAATTCCGTTGTAGCTGTAATGGATCATGTGTTGTGTCATCATCAGACAGTCTTAACAAGACTATTTTATAGATACTTTAAAAAAAAACAAACCAAAACTAAAAATTGGATGCTGAAGAGTCTATTGGATGATTTTTATCATGGGTGAGAAAAAGCTAAATTCTTTTCTGGCATAGTGATGTAGTTCTCACAGTCCAAATGCTGAACTGTAACAAAGGCACATTGGGAACTTCCCAAATATTGCTCATAGGATTGGAGTAAGTGCAAGGGAAAAATACCCCTCAAACTACTGTCAGTACGTCCTGCAGCATTGCATCGAGGGCTTGAAATGTAGAGTATCCCAAGCATGTTTTCTGTGTGAGGTTGGGTTTGGTGCCTCTGGGCAGCCCCCTTCGGGGTTTCTTGCTGCTGTGAGGATTGCTGGTGGTGTGGACCTTGTGGGCTTCCGTGGTGCATAGAGGACCTTGATTTTGGGCTTGGCTGCAGCACCCAGAATGATGTTTTGTCACAGGTTAACTTGTAATTCTGTAGCAGGGGTTCATTTGACAGAGTTAATCCTTCTTGACCACTTGTATTTTCTTTGAATCTATTTCCCTTTCACAAGGACCCGGAATTCATTTTCGTATTTCTTCAAAATGATCTAATCTCTTCATTTTGTTTTTTTTCCCTGAGATTTTGTAAGTTGTTTGTAATAAATTATTTTCCCATCTGGAGGAAAAAAAAAAAGTGATAACTTTTTCATCAGCAGACGTGGCAACTGAATTGCATGTTTCACTCTTGCATGAGGTCACCTTTTAATTTCCTTGGAAATCATGGGATGGCAACGGATTGCTCATATCAGTGAGTTGGATCCTGTGTAGTTGCTCTTCCAAGATACCATGTAAAATGTAGGAGCACAGATAGTTGCAACTGAGCCATCGCCTCTTAGTTTCAAGCACCTGTGAAATTTTCTAATAGACTTTGCAAAATGTGTAGCATTTGCCAGAGTAGTTTCTGACTGCATCTGGTGCCTATTTTTTTGACATTATTCGGTTGGCTGGGTTTACCTTTCACAAAAGTCATTACCCTTCCGTCGTTTTGCTGAACCATTGTTAACTTAATGTTACATTTACAAAATACACGGTGAGACATCTCCCCAAATTATTGTTTAATGTCAGTTGTTACTTACAGCGTGACAGCACTGCTGAGATTAGCCTGATCCACTGTAAAAGGAAGGATTTAAGGATTTTCTTCTGTACCAGCTATTTCAGGTTTTATTTCTGTGTGAGAGGGAAAATAAGTGATGAATTATTTAAATATGAAGATGAATTTTTAGTGAGACATTTTCCATGAGCATGATTTAAAGCGGTCATCTTAAAGTAGAAGGGTGTATGTCATTTGATGATGATGCTCAAAGCTTTGTGTTGAGAGAAACTACTTGATGTGTCATATTCGAATCCCCTGTGTTTTTTATCACCCATGACTAATGAAAATTGGAGCAGTAGGTTATGTTAAAACCTGTGACGTATTCTGTAGCTTCATCTAAATTGTATCTGAGGTTTCTGGCAAAGTTACTTGGAAAAGTAAATCTCTTTTCCCAACGTGCCTCTTCCCCCAGTGGTGTAACTGCTCTGGAAGGCTGAACGCTGCAGTTAATAAAACCATTACAAACAAGGATTTTGGCAGGGAGCAGCTGATCTAAACCGGGCTGTCTTCAGACTCAAACTACTGACTCACCCTGTCTTTTTTTTTTTTTTTTTTTCCTTGGGTTAACACACCTGGCATGTGTCACGCACAGATGCTGGAGGACTTGTCATGTTCTTGCAGGTATCCCTGTTTTCAGTGGAGGGAAGACTAAAGTGGGGGTGTGATTCTGCAGAGCAACCTCATGTGGGAGATAAAAAACCTAGGATGGGTTTGCCCAAAGACACCTTTCCCTGCTGTTGAGCTGCGGATAGGCTGCTATCTTCCTGCCATGTTTTAGGGTAGCGTGGAGCTGCTGCTTGTGTGAAATCCCTGCCTTTGGTGCAACCATATGAAACGCTGTGCTGGGTCAGGCCACAGTCTGTCTGGCCTCAGTTCCTGCCCCATGGTGTTGGTTGTGGGTCCTTGGGGAGGTGCAAGAGCAAGGTGTCAGTGGGCACGGTAGGGTTCAATATGAGGATGTGTGGCATTTTCAGCTTCCTGGCATGTGCAGGTCTCAACACCCAGCTGAATCTTGGAATCTGCTGTCAGTAGGAGGAGGGGAGAAAATAGAGGATACTGAGGTGTGGGATTGGTGAAATGAGTCTTGCTTGCTTTACGCACCGGCTTCCCCTCTGAGTTTCCTCTGGGATGCTGAAGCCTTCAGTCCCATAATAGCGGTGGGACAATGAATGCTCAGATGGAGGAAGCAGGTGTTAAAGGAAGGGGGGAAGTGATTTCTTTTTTGGGGGGAAGGGGAGAACGGATGGCCAGATATACAAAGCAATTTCTTTTGGCACAGGATGCTTCCTAATTACCAAACCCACAAGCAAGATGGCAGCAAAACTGGGACTTGCACCCCCTGCCCCTCCCACTTTTTTTTTTTGTTAACATGGTTTACTGAGTCAGCTGAGGAGTGTGGCTTATGTGATGTATCTCTGATGTTACATGATGAACTTCATCTTTTGTTCCCTGCTACCATCAGTCTTCCATTGCAGCAACAGAGCTGCTGTACTGGCAGCACTGGACATCTTAGTCTGCACTTTGTACTCAGGGAGTGCTGGTTTTTAATTGTTTGAAAACTAAACTGGAGATGAATGAATTTATGTGTGACCTAGATTAAAACAGTTTCCATAGTCTGATCTTGAATAGTCTTTGAATTGATGCAGAAGATTATTCTGGAGATAAAAGTAAACCACACTGGTTCATGTGTTACGTAGCAGATGTGTTTGCATCCGTAGCTGAAAGACTTCCCGTCTGGGGAGTAATGATAGCACTTTGTTTCAGTGGGGTTTCCAGCCTGTGCAGGAGCTTCTCTTGAACATGGGAGTCAGTTTTTCCATAGCTGAGTGGTTTGCAGACACTCCACCCATTTTTATGATGAGTGATCATCGGCTAAGGGCCCAGTGGAACACAAGAGGTGGTGAGCAAACCTTTTGTTACATTAAATGTAAATGTTTATAGTTTCTCTTCTCCCAGCAGCTGCAAAGAAGGTGAATTGTCTCAGATGACTAGAGAAATAAAGACTAAACCCCTTTTTCTTGTAAAAGGAAGTTTTGTGTAATGAACGTTGATTTCACAAAGTCCAGGTGACTCTACCTTTCTGCGTGATGCCAGGTGAAACACTGCTGAAAATGTTTCTGTTAACTCCAGGTTTTTCTATATTAAGTAGTGTGGCTGCCAACAGGAAAATAAATACACGTTGTCTTCAGGCCCATCATGGGAGGATGCTGGGGGTGATGTCAGAACCCGCTGTATCACTGTGTTTCTGTGCTGGTGGCTACGTGGATTTCTGCTGACTCGGGGCAGTGGAGTGCAAATTCACTTTTGCAGTGAGGGATTGGGAGTCTCCAAAATCTGGAGCTACTTTTAGACCCTGGCTAGAGATATTTATTAATTTTTGACTGACACTTTTGGTAGTGTAGCCTTGTTGCTACATGTATCCTTCTCTAGGCTGAGATTTGCCTACTTAACTAGGTTAAAATTGCTTTTAACTAGATTAAAAGTATGTTCTTGAGTGGGTGTATTGCTCATCTCCTCTGTAAGATGATGGACGGTAGTGGGGTGCTGGGAGCTTATTTCTTGGCAGCAGTTCCTCAGTTAAAAGAGGGTCTTGGTCCCAGTTTTCGTGAACACTATTAAACTAGAAAAAGAACTAGCTCATTTCTTGAAGAGCTTACAAGCTAAAACTGTGGATAATAAATACACTTGTATGGGTATTAAGAGGATTACTTGTTTGTGAAGTGCGTTGAAAGTAGGAGAATTAAAAAGTACTTACATGGTAACTGGCTGCACATCACGTATGTTGTCTTAGTTTGTTTCTCCCTCCTTCCAGTCAGATTACAAGCAGCATTTGTCAACCTGGATGAAATTGCCCTGTTAGTCCTATGATTTCCTGTGGTTTTGGAATTTCATTCTTAACAATTTACTTGGGGGTAGTACCTTTAAGGTGGTGAAACATTGTCTCTTCAGATGTCATATCTGACGAAGAGGTACCCTGATCAATGTGATGTGCTTCTTTCTGCAGCTGGAACGGTCTTTCTTTTAAAAAAAAAAAAAAAAAAAACCTGTGGGGTTTAGTGCTTAGACCTCCCTGGTTTTTCCTTCATCAGATTAGCTAGGATTTTGGCAGGACTTTGTGCTGCTTTTTCTTAGCCAATCGACTTGCGTGTGAGTGTTCAGTAACTTTCTTGCTTTATAATCTCAAAGTTCAGAAGTCATCAGGCTGGTTAAGATCCCAGCCACAGCTTATGGAGGGCATATGAAAGGAAAGCCCTTTGGTAAGGGGAGAGCAAGTTTTGAAATAAAAAATCAAAAGTATTTGAGGATGGAAGACTTGGCAAAGAAAGTGCTTGAAAACATATCCATCTTTTTGAAATGACAAAATACGAGTGTGCTTCTCTTAGCCTTTCTTTCCTGGATTGCTTGCGTGACCCGTCCCCTCTGATGTGACGATTAATACTGCGAGGTGGCAGGTAAATGGCAATCACACAGTTACCGTGCAGTCGCGTTGTATGAAAAGATCAAGCCTTTGAAATGCCTAAAAATCAAAGCTATCAAATGAGTGTGAAGTTAAAAAGTTTTTTTATGCTCTGCATAGAAGAGTCTTTCTTATTCCCCCTCCCTCCAGGAACTAATTTGTAAAATCTTTGCCAATTTTTGCAAAAAAACCTACTCTAATCCATGCTTCTGATATAAATTAAAAAAGAATAATACACAGGTATTTATACAAATGGTATTTTTGCCTTGGGCTTGTGGATTTCAGTGCCAAGAGAAACATAGGCCATTTTGGAGGATGCATGTTTTAAGTCTTGTTAAATTTTGTCTTTGGGAATGCTACGTCACTTGGTGTTTGCTTTGAAGGAGGTAAATGGTTTTCTTTGTAGGGGTGTTTTTGAGTCTTAGGTAATACTGGCTCTGAGCCACTGGGTAACTTCAGGATGAAGAAGGAGAAGGTTTAGTGTTTGGAAGTCGGAATGAGGAGCAGTTGCAGTGTGGTTGCATTAATGTGGCCATGATGCTTAGCAAAGCACTGTTTTGAGTGTTTGGAACTCTTGCACAAGAGATGTAGAAGTCTGACTAGCTGGGAATATGTCACTTCCGGACAGTTGGCAAAAAAAGAAAAAAATTTCCCATGATGGGAGAGGAGAGAAAGAGCTGTTGGGATGCTGCTAAACAACAGCCTTGCAGCAGTGGGGAGTTTGGGATTACACCCAAGCTGGGGAATGCACTGATGAGCTCTGGATATGTGCCTTCCAGCCAGGAAGAGTTGCAGGGTGGCGATGGCACGGACCACCCAATTAGTTGAGAACTAATTGTCACCTCTGCTTCTTGCTCAGCTTCAGTGTTAGCAAGCCATTCCTGATTCAAGAGCAGATTTCTGGATGTGTCCTGGGCAGCCAGCAGTGGATTGTGAAGACACAGGAGTTAACCCTGTGTGCTAACTTCTCCGTGAAGTTAGTAGAGGTTCGTTCCCTGCTTGGTGCAGGATGCTGAACACCAGTGCCCGTGGTGTGCCAGTCCTGGTGTCATTGCCTTGGCTGGTGGTCAGAGTCCTAGGAGCACAGGCAGGATCAGGATAGACAGTTCTGTTTGCCTCTCTAAATTACCTGTGTCAGCTCCCTGATACCTGTTACGGAGAAAACGAATCTTGTCTGATCTGTCCAACCCAGAAGAGTACTTATGTATCCAGCAGCCAGGAGATCGAGTAAGTCACGATCTATTCTTAATTTCTTGTGTTTCCTGTGGTTTTATTGTTTGTGTTACCAGCCCTAATATTTACATACTTTTGAATGAGCTTTTCTTTTTTTGGAAGAACTGCTTTGTTCCGTATGCCTTGCAGAACAGGTTCTTGTTTGGTTATTAGGAGGAAAAAAAAAAAAAAGAAAACCAACTTATTTTCTCAAAGGACTAGGAGGAAAAAAAAAAAAAAAGGAAAATTATAGGAAACACCAAAGAGATATCTAAGTATAGAATTGTTTTTTGCTGATGATATGTTAAGATGTATTCTAAGCTTGCATCTACCCTTCCAAATGTCCTTGGGCTTTTTGAGAGCTTTGTAAAACTTATTGCATATCTAATTACATGCTTGTGGGTGCTTTATCTGAACCTCAGATGCATTTACAGTTGGCATTTTAAATGCAAAGGTGCTTCCATGAAAATGTTCATAAGAACAAAGTTGTGCTTCCCACTAAAACCCTAAGGAATTATCAGGGCAAGTCATTTGATTCCGCAGTGTTCACGTTTAAAAGTAGAGCTGGTGAATGAAGTCCAGCTACGTGCCTCTGGAAACTCTGATGTCGTCCTTTCCTGTGAAGTAAGGAAGATTTCATGGTTATGTTCCCTGCTTTTCTTCTGGATGCAGGGGAGTGATAGAGCTGATGTTCTTCTGGCGGTCTGTCCCTTGGTACATCAGCTGGCCTTCTTTTCCATCTTCTTTTCCATGGGCATTTGGGTTTCCTCTAGTAATCCTTTAGGAACTAATTTGAAATTGCCTTTTTTTTTAAAAAAAAAAAGTTGGCTCCAAAGAAGTTGTGATCAGCTTTATATTCTTCAAGTATGTATTTAAGAAGGGAGAACTTTGACTGTCCCCCCCCTTTTAAATCTGTTCTTCCTGCCATGAAATAGAATCTATTTGCACGTTGATGAATAGTGGCTAGGAAGCCTGTCTGGTTCTGCAATGGGATCCATAAATAGCATTAGTGTCTGGTTTACTTCGGGAAGGAAGGTGTCCCGTTGTGGTGGCAATGGGAGGGGAGCCCCGTGCTCACTTCCAGTAAAGTTTCCCCATCTGGGCAATGTTCACCAGCACAATGCTTTGAAAGAAACACAATACAGAGTGTGTAGCTTAAACATTTGAAGTACAGAACCCCTGTAAAAGCTCAAGCAAGTAACAGTCTTTAATAGAGAAGGGTTATATTGACTTCCTCCCCCAACACTTCTGCTGTGGCCTCAGAAAGGGCTTTATAGATCATGAAGCTGGTGTGAAAAAATGTTTTCCCCATCACCCTTCCTATCTCTTGCTGCAGGGAGCACCTCAGGACAGGCGGAGCGGATTGTCGCTTGTGGTCTGTGTATAACGCTCCAGTGTGTTCGGGTGGATGGGATGTGCTTGGAGTAGCAGTGCTAGTTGCCAGACTGGATCCGGCAGCTAATTCTCAAACCTGTTGGGCCTCGGGAATGAGGTTTGGATGATTGCCTCTGAAATTCACCCTTGCAACTATTTGTAAGGGTATTCTGAGCCAAGAGCACCAGGTTTGGTCTTCAGAGTGTTCAGTTTGTGTCACAGTTGCTAAAGGAGAAACTGTCCTCTGTGCTAGATTAAAAATCAGATAATTCTGGGAAATGAAAGGAGAAGGTTCAGGTGGTTCAGGAACTGCATAACCATCCTTGATGTCCCAGAAGCAGGCGTGGGCACACTCCTTTAGCAAAATGGCAGTGGTGGATAATTAGATCCAGCAACCTGTGTGGATGGCAGTGGGCAAAATGAAACAAGGCAAAGTTTCAGAATTGGAATTAAAAAAAAAAATAATCATTTTTGTCCCCTTAAAAGCAGTGATGAAATGTTCCCCCGCTGTACCGTATTTTCCCTATTTTTAAACTGCTTGTGGCATGGTTATTACTGAATGTTGTGAAATGTAAATAACGCCAAGGTAGTGAACTCGGCACTCCCGGCTCCTTGGCAGTGTTCGTGAATGGAAACATCTGTCCGCGTCCTCTCTGCTTCGCTTCCCTCGCACAGCTGCCCGCTTTAAGCACGGCTCAGTGCGGGGCCGTACGTGCTGCCGAGTCCTGGAAACCCTCTTCTTAACTTTTGCATGTGTACACCACACAAAATGGAGGAAGATCCAGAGGCTAAAATGTGTAATTATTTTTTTTTCCCCTTTTGTGAGGATTTTACTGCAAATTGTTACAAGATCTTGTGTTCTTGTGCCAACCTGTGGCTGCAAGACCTGATGCAAGATAGAGCTGATGATGTGCTCTTTACAGAGTCCAACTCTTCTCCTGGACTGTGCGTCTCCCTTGCATTTCAGTCTCAAATCACAATCCCTCATGTAGCAAATGTGTGAATATTTCCTGTGTCTCATATTTAGATTACACAAGTAGGCTCTGTCAGGGAGTGAGCTTCACTTGCAAGGTTGTGTTGGCTTGCAGGCTTGGAGATAGGTGGGAAGAGTTGAACTGCTTTTATGTAAAACCACCTCGCAAAGAGTGAGAGCGAAGATGAAGCTGCAGGAAATCACCCTGGTTGTTCACTTGGTATTTTTTCTTGAACTTGAGTGGGTGATCTCGGTAGCTTTTTACTAAGTGGACATTTTAAAAAGAAAAATACCCCAAAATCTAAGGAACTACGCAAGTAATGCAGGAAATACGTAACGAATGCTTTGCTATTGGCAGAGATAGTAACCCGGGCTTCAGAGCTTTAGGTTGGCTACAGGATGTAATTACTGCTTGTGCTGACACGGGTGAGTCTTGTGTACCAGTGGCATTGACAGTTTTACCTCTAAAGCAGACTTGGTAAACTTTAGACAATGCTTTAAAACTTCTTTCATCGGGAGAAATTTATGAATCTTGTCACATTAGTGGAATTAAAAATTGAGACGTTATTTTTACAAGGTGTTTAATTTTTTCTTTTCTGCTTGCAATTTTTATTATAAATTGGGAAAGATGAATGGAGAGAATGCTTTGTTCCTTCTTAAAGGTAGAAATAATTCATAATTTTTCTCTCCCCACCCCTCGTGTATGTGTGGTGAAAGAGAAATGTCAGTTTTTAAAGACCTCAAAAATCTTTCTAGTACGTAGCATTGGTTTAAAGCAAGACTGCATGGCCAGGTTTTGATGGCTTAGGGTGTATGGGGTGAATTAATACACACTTGTATGTTTTTAAAGCTTTCAGAGACTTTCTTTTGCTGTCAATATGTGAAAAATTCTTTCTCTAAGGGAAACATTAACTCTGGTAGCCAGGGAATAATTTTGTATGCAGTATGTCCAGTCCTGAAAAAAAAAAAAGGTAGGTTATTTTTAACATAAATTGCATACTTAGAATTAACTAAGATTAAAATTACAGTGAAGACAGGCTAATAAGGGTTTTACTCTGCTTAGGAATTTGACTTAAAGCCTGCGTTGGAGCCTGAAGTTGAATTTGAGCTGCTAATTCAGTTGAAGTGTAAAATGCCTCCCTGTCTCAATTGAAGTAAGCTAATGCAGAGTTTTAACTGAATTATATTTTTTTTCCTCCTTTTCGCTGGACAGATTTACAAAGAATAATTCTGATGATTTTGTTCTCTCCTCTGAGTCATTCCAAAAGCTAATACAAAGCAGCATTGCATAATGGAGGGGGGGTTTGCTTCTGCTGTCTATCTGGTGTCTCTTCAGGATTTCCAGCCCTGTAAATAATCGCTCAAGGCAGAGGTACACGAATATTATTTGATGAACAGGAAGTCTACAAATAGCCATGGTATTTTGCCGTAATTACATTTGCAGTGATGAAGGTGTTTAGTCTTACCCATAGTCAGGAAAACCAGTGCTTCAGATAGATTTGTAAGAACATGCAAACGAGGAGGTGAGAGGTGGGTTTGAAGGAAAGTACAGCAGCAAAGTTGAACTTAAGGATTAAAACAAACCAACCAAAAAAAAAAACCCAACAAACAAAACCAACCAAACAAGCAGCAAACAAACGCCAGTTTTCAGTTGTGTTGCTGATGGCACTGCTGCTATAGCTTGGCTTTGTAACAGCAAAACAGAACCAGCTGAACTCCCATTTCTTCAGAAATAGCAAGATATCCATATTTATTTATTCTTGGTGATAGGTAATGGTGGTATTAGACTGATGTGCTGCTGGTTCTGCTCAGGGAAGGTTTCCACTGTTGTTCCAGGGCTCGGTGTGATAATTGTGGCTCCCGCTTCTCACCTCCCCAAAATTCAGTTTAGCTTATGTGATGCAAAAACTCTTCTCTTGGTTGTGTGGGTGAATAGAACAGCTACGTGTTTACCCTTGAGCAGCTGGTTAGGTGACATCCCATGTCTCCTCCAACCAGTAAGAGTGTTAAAACACTTCATTAATACTTAATTTGGGGGCCGTCAATGAGATGGCTGAAGAAGTGAAATACTCTCATTAAAATAATGCTGTCAGAAATGTCTGAAACCAGTTATATTGGGGGACTGACTCAACCTGTCCTTTGCTCTGGGAGCAGGGCTGGATGCAGTGGGAGGGAATCCTGTTTCTTCTTTCACAAGCTCATGAGCTTGTACTGTCAACCCATGAGAACAGCCTGATGCAGGAGAGAGGGCAACATGCAAACAGGAATGTTTCTGTGGATGGTGCTCGTAGCTGAAATGGTCTTGGAGTAGTTATTTTGAGAGAAAATTTTTGCTCATGTTCATCAAGCTGAACTACCAAGAGCAGGCTGTGATGTGGAAGAAAAAGGGATGGGAAGAAAGGTGGTGAGATGATGCGTGTACCAGAGAAGTGGAGCACCACTCGTGTTATCTCTTTGAAGTCCCCTGCTTTTCCTGCCTCTAGAGAAGGTCCTCATGCCAAGTGGGCTATGAGGTTTTGGAAAAAAAAAAAAAAAAAAAGGGTATGTATGCAAGGGGCAAGTATATAGAAAATTGCTGTGCTATATGTAAACTTAGTATGAAAGTTTATAACTGAGAGATGGTTGGTGACCTCTTCAGTCTGGCTCTGAAGCTTTGGGAAGCATGGCAAAATACTTGTGTGATAGCCCATGTGGCATGGTATAAAAATAAATGTCCTAATCTTGCTTATTACTATTCTTGAGCACTTTCTCACCTTTTATATGTTCTTCAAGAACATGTAAAACAAGGAACATTTTTTTTGGGTTTTTTTAGAAAAAAACAAACAGTACTTAAGATATTTAGACAGAAATGGTTCTGTCTCTCCAGAAAGGAATATTAGTATAAATATTCGAAGTGTTCAGTTAATCTGGCAGGAGTGTGAACCCCCACATGATACTGTACATGTGTGCATTTACAATGACTTGTTCTGAGAGACAGAGTGATAGCTTCAATACTGCCTTTTTGTTATAAATACAGCGCCTTCTGTGCTATTGTTTGAAGACTCCTTTGGAAGCCTGATTTAATAGTGGAGCTGAGTGAATAATTCAAACTTTTTATCAAGTACTTGTTTAAATTCTTAAATGAGCTCACCGTAACCTTTTTATGCACCCCTCCTGCATGTGTCATACAAATATTAGAATAATTGAGTTTTACTAGTGCAAATGTTTCTATGAAGCAAATTTTTTTAGGGCTTGATATATGACTGTTTATGGAAAGGGGAATGTTAAAATCTCTCACACCAGTGTCTGTGCCAGAAACTTGTGCTTGCTTACTTAGGAAGAGGGTGGGGGACGGGACCCTCAGCTTCGAGCAATGCAAAATAAGGTAATTTGTTAGATTGACTCGTATGCGGTTTAAAGACTGAACACATGTATTTAAAGGAATTTCATATGTATCTCTCTTCCAGGCTGTTCTACAAACAGTAGCAGTACTTATTTTAAAACATTTGCTTTTTTCAGATAAGTACTATTTCTGACTATTTTTCCTTTTCTCCCCCCCCTCCCCTTTACATCAGATGAAACAGCACATTCACAATGCATCTGCTTAACATCACTGAGTAGATTAACATAGGGATGCGGACCAGAGAAAATCCATAGTCATCTTCCAGGTTTGGTTTTCCCTTGGCTTGATGTCCAGTTCAAGCTGGAGGAGAGCCTTGCAGATAGGTAATTTGGGTGGATTTAGCATGGCTACTGGCATGTGATAATGTTTGCAGACTTGCTGGTGAAAGCTCATTAGTGTTAAGTCACTTTGGAGTACCGATGGTCCTTGCAGGGCTTTTATTTGCCTTTTAACCAGGATGTCTAGAGAACCAACATTCATTCATCTTTTGCTTCTGAAGAGAAATAGAAGACTTAAAAATTGAAAGCCAGCTCAAGAAGCAGGGTTGAGGATTAGGTAAGCAGCTGGGCAATGCTGTATTCTCAGTGGAGAATTGTTGCTTAATTGGTTACAAGAATTTAGTAGCGGCTGTTTATTCTGTTTGCACACAAACCATCTCCTGTGCTTGCTCTGGCAGCCCTCTAACCTTCCTGGCACTGCTAAGTGTGTGCTTCAGCTTCCCTTGGAGGATGAGATTGAAAACCCAAATTCTTTCAAGGCGTCACGAGTTTGCAAAGTCTGAATTGCATCTATGAGGTTTGCACACTCAATTTTTGGGTTTCTTCACCAGTTTTTATCTCTGAGCTCTGCTGAAACCTTCTTTAACAGTCTAAGCATAGTTACTACAGATCTGCCCAGGAACGTGCTGAACTCCAGCCACTGGTAAGCATCCATGCCACGTGCCCCTCACAATATGTATGCAGAAATCTGGAATTGCAGGCTTGTGTGGTGAAGCAGATTCTTGGAGTGACAAAGAAACTACTATTGAAATCTTCCATTGCCTTTAGTCACAGCTATTCCCACTCTAACAGTACAGAGGCTAGAAACTAGGCGTGTGTGCATGCATAGCCAGGACTGTGAAAGACAGGGAAAACCTGGCCTTTGGAATTAGGAACTCTTGGGGTTTGGGATTACAAAAAAGGAAACCAAACCCCAGCATCATCACAACAACCAACATTGAATTTGCAGAAGATGAACAGTGAAATGTAAGAGACAAGTAAACCTGTTGGGTTTTTTTTTTTTTTTCTTTCCTGAAACTGATGTGTGTAAAGTCATGCTTTAATTCAACAAAGTTATTTGCATCCAGCTCCATAACAGTGGGTGTTGGCCTGTTGTGGTGGTTTTCTTGTAGTCTGTCAACTTGGAGGATAAGACTGTTCAGATTTAGTCTGACTCCCTCATATCTGCTGTAGCATCTGGTACAGCTGGGTCTGTATCAA
Source organism: Megaceryle maxima (assembly GCA_024605025.1). Lineage (NCBI taxonomy): Eukaryota > Metazoa > Chordata > Aves > Coraciiformes > Cerylidae > Megaceryle > Megaceryle maxima. The sequence goes on from JANHGN010011198.1 coordinate 17,673, forward strand.
GCTGAGTTGACTGAGGAACGTCTAGTCCCTGCCTCTTCATTCCCTTTTAGTGCAGTATCAATGGTTCATCAGCTGTAATTTGCCAGTGCAGGCTCCTCAGACTTGAAAAGGAATGGAAAGGTTTGGGTGCACTTTCTACACTTGTTTTTAAATAAATGTTGGTGTGATGGGAGTTCTTTTGTGACAAAGACCCAACAGTCTTACAGAACCTGCAGAACAAGCAGGCTGTGTCTTGTCATCCCATTATGACATTCCCACTGTTGGAAACACCCTTTGATAAACTGGTCCTTATTTATAGTGCTAAAGTGCAAATTAACATACAGAATTGCTTTTGTGCACTGTAGATTTAGAACTGTTGTATCTTCAGATATTGTGTTGCAAAGCATTTGTGAAGATAGGTGACCAGTGTCACTCATTTGCCATCTGGGGAATCTGAGACTTGGCAGCTTTTTCAGAAATGCCCACTAAATCCCAGTGGTTGCCAAATAAGCCACTGTAGTTTCTGACTGAAGTTGGTGATTAAAACAGGCAAGATCTCCACTGCAGCACGAAGTGGGGAGGGTGAGTGCCAGCTGAGCTTTGCCTTATGTCTGAAGAGAAGCAGGCCGGTGGCAGAATAGAAAGTGACTCTTACCTCCTGGTTCACTCATTTTGTGCTTGATCACTGGGAAGAAATTGTGGCCACTGACCAAACTAGAGTTGTGTGTACAGTTTGTGCTGAAGTTTTGTGTAGAGTTAATAATAACCTAAAGGAGAAATATGACCCAAGCAAGCTCTGGATTTTGTTGTAGATTTAATTTTTTTTTGCATAGCAGTATGCTGCAAAGTGAGGGGTAATTTCAGCTTTTGACAACCTTGTCCTGATTTACCTAAGTATGTTAGATAGTTCACCTTCCACATGATGCCCTGTGGACCATCCCTGTTGGGTCTTTATGCCATTCTAGGTTTGATTATTCCCTCTTTCTGCCTGATAGAGATTTGCACTCCATCCTTGTCTGATTCAAACTGGTGCCTGTTCAAAAATTAAAATGCATCACCTTGTGTTTAAGTGTCCTGTTCATATAATGGTGTGTTGAAAAACATTGTATTTTTGCTTGTATTGATCTCATTTAGCATTGTTGGAGAGGAACACAGTTAATGACTTGATGTGTATTTGGACTGGATGCAGTAATGATGAAATATAGCTAAGTGGGTTTTTTTGGTTGGTTGTGGTTTTTTTGTGGTTTGTTTGTTTCTGGGTTGTTTTTTGTTTCTTGGTTGTTTTTTTTGTTTTGTTTTAAGCAGCATACTATTTTCTACTTTGAGTGTTTTGATTCTTGGTTTTTGCTTTTTTGTTTGCTAGTTCATTTAGAGAAGAATATTCTGGGAGAGGGGAAGGAAGAAGCAGGGTTAACCCCTGCAACCATCATTGTAACCCTAACTTTTGGTAGAGCTTTGCTGCTTTGGTTTGACCTTTGTAAACTTGAGAAAAGTGTTCTTGTTTGTATTTCCATCATGTTACATTTAAGAAACTATTTTAACCATACCAGATTGTTTGAACATTAATAGGGGGAATGTTTTTCAGAGTCTTGATAGACTTTCCAGGCAGCTTTTCATCCACAAGTGCTATACTGGGCAATCAGTGGTGGGATTTTGCTTGGTTAGCTCAAAGAATCTGCAAAGCAACTGTTCACAGTTGCTGACACATGTTAAGTAATGTGGAAATCACCAGCCTACTCTATTGAAGTCTTAAGTGCTCATGTCAGCAATAAGAACAGCATCTGACCCTGAAAATTATACATGAACTGTCTTAATCTGGAGAGCATTTCTAGGCAGTATCTTCCCTCTGGCTCTGACTAGTTAGTCCTTTTGGATATATCAATCATTACCCAAGAGGGTATTGCGTTTTTAAACATTTTTTAAATTTATATATATATTTTAATAACATTTTCTCAGTCTCTTAAAATAACCCATTCTGCCTCATCCATGTATTTTTGAATTATTCAACTGTCTGTGTATTTGGTGATGCCAATTTAAGAGGAAAATCTCAATTCCGTAGTTGAATATCTGGAGACATAATGCCTAATTTTAACAATAGTGCTATTGGTATAATGCTTATTAATAAGAAATCCATCACCTTCCATCTCCCTCCTTCAGACCTCCACTTTTCAGCTTTGGAGCAGCTGTAATCAGCCTGTACAACTTCCCTTCCTCCTCTCATGAATAAATCCAACTACCTTATCTTCTCTATCAAAGTCTTCCCTGGTTTTAACAGCCTCTCGAGGACCATATAAAAGGGGCTTTCACTGGGCTAACAGGAAGCGAAATGAATAGAGGAACGTTTGATAATGCCCTGTCTGTCTGAGCGGAGGATCAGCCTGACTAAATTGTACCAGATTAGTGAATGATAGTGCTTCAGCTGGGGCCAGAATTATAAGTTTTTAATCTTGGAACAAGCAAGGACTTCTTCCTCTCAAACAGCAATCAACTCCCTCTTTGATTTGGAGGCTTGCAGTCATCCATATTCAGTTAGTTTGGGTGGGTTTTTTGTTGGTTGTTTTGATTTTATTCTTTTTTTGAATTCATTTGAGAGTCCTAACAAGCCTTGAGTGATACATATTTTTTTAATTTTATTTTTATTTTTTGCCATAGTGGTGATTTGGGTGAGACCTGTTGTGGCTATATACCATTTCTTCCAGTAACTTGCACTGTGCTTTGGACTTTTACACCCATAATGAAGTCTTGGATATCACAGTTTCTTAACATGAATCCATGCTGTGGTGCCTTACAGCCTTTTGCAATTAGCTCTGGGGTGGTTTGGGTACTTTATTAGCAGTGCTTTTGGTTCTTGCCACCTTCAGCCTTACTGGGGTGGGTGATTTATCCTCGCTTCCCACCCACCCCACAACTTGGTCCAGACTTCCTGATAATCCAGCTTGACAGGAGGGACAAATGACTGGAAACCTAAATAGAGCAGTTTAGCTAATTGCTTTAGGCCTGACTTGTCTGATGGATCATGCTAGTTTTATTTCAGCTCAACATGATTGACACTTGAGGAATAGCACTGGTATAATACTGGTAACAGCAGTGGAAAATATGCCCTCTTGTTTCTGATGTGTTTGCTGCCTGAGGAACACCTTTTTGTTACAAATAACTATCTGAAATGCAGCTGATGGAGTTCAGTGTACTTCTTTCTCTTTAAATCGCTTACTTTTCATGTTCCTAAGGAAAAAAGTGAAAACGTTATCCTACTTACTAAAATTTTGCCTTTTTTCTGTGTTTTTTCAGGCCTTTTTTCTTGGATTTTAGTACTGGAAAAGTCTCTAATGACAACTTTGCTTAGGTAAGTGAAGCAGGATTATTATTTTTTTTTGGTGGGTTTTTTAGAATCACTTCCCCTATCTTAACTTCTTGTGTTGTAACTGAGCTGGCAGCCAGCTGTGCTGTGGTTGAGGCTAGAAAGAGGTAGTAAACAAAAGCAGGGGTAATGCCTGGAGCATGACATAAGGACCTCATTTATTAATTTAATCAAATGAAGTGGACCTGGTGCAGAATAATGAAATACAGCTTTCATCTGCATATTGCTGCATAATCTCACCAATTTATAATAATATTTTTTCAAGAGATGCTCTGTATTTATTTTTTCTGTCTGGAAATTAAACTTGTTTTGTCAGTATCACTTAATGTCATTTTGTTAGGAAAATGAAGCCTTAATACTTCGAGATCTGTAGATACAGTAACTCTTCTTTTCCATCCTCTTCTCTTCCCTCTTTCCCTCAACTGTTGTAGGCAGGAGTTTCTGACATGGAGGGCAAATCATAAAAAGCTCGAGAGTTTTATATATACATATAAATATATTTAGCCCCAAAATGGGAGAACCTGAACAAATTTAACCTCTAAAACCCATCTACGTTTCTAAAATGCTAAATTTAAATTCATCAGTGATAATGGGATTTCTGAGCATTGATTGCAAGCACATGCTCTTGTCTACCCCCAAATACCTCTTCAGACCTGGTTCCTGTGTGGCTACATAGTACAGGGGCATTCTTATGAGTCCGAGTGCAGCCCAGTGGGTGGCTTGGGTGGTGGGTGGAAGTGGCAAGTGTGCTGCTGTAAAAATGTACTCTATGTTCATTTCTCTGTGATGGAGAGAAGATTTGATTGACCTCTTTATGGAAGGCACCAAGTTTATTCCCAGATACACAGCTAATTCGATGTATTAGTTGGAGTTGCCTGTAATCCTTGGTGTGGCCAAACTGTGATTGCATTATTCACAGGGGAATATAGAACTCTAATGTCTATGCTGGCAAAGATAAAAGTGCTGCTATTCTTTGCAAAGTGTCTGTGAAAGGGTTTTTCTTTTTTCTGTGTTTTCTGCTTCTAGGCCTGTAGCAGTACCCACCTTCTTTCCCTTTTGATTTCCTTCCAGCGGATGGTCAGTATGGAACCTTCTGACCTCTGTCGCTTGCGATGGTGGACCTCAGTGAAATAAAACTGATCCATTCTTAAACTAGAAGTCTTCACTGGTCTGCTTCTTCCTGGCATTTGTCCCTCTTTGGGGAGGACTTCAGGAGAGTGAATAGGTCTCTAGAATTAAAATTTAGCAGAATAGAAAACTCCAGAGAGGCTCTTGATTCCCTTTAGTTTTTGTTTCAGGTAGCTTGTCTGAGTTTTTCTATCTGTCATTTGTTTGCCAAGGTATTGAACTCAAGGTATGTTGTACAGTGTGGTTTTTGTCTTTTCCAGAAATGTACACAAACTGGCTGGTGGCCTCCGAGTTGTGGGTGCTCCACCTAAAGTGGACTTTGTAGTCCTGATAGATGTTGTGCCTGGCTGTTAGCTAAACTGCAAGCAGGAGTGCACTGTAAGACAGAGCTGAAGCAGGACATGCCAGCATCCTTTGCATTCTAATTCAGAGAAAAGACCTTAGAGCCATCTATGATATGTGTCTGAGGCATCTTGTTGCTTGAGATCCAGCAACACACTGCTTGAGAGACACACTTGCCCATTGCAGCATGCTGCTTGTTCCCCCATGTCTCCCTCAAGTGCTCTGTAGCTAAAGGAGTGACTAATTTGCAGCCTGAGGCTGTATTTATTGTTATCACTGCCTGTCCAGAGAGTGCAGAGGACTCTGCCAGCCAGGGAACTATTTAGGCAACAGTTTTAAATCCTTTTAACTTTGTATATTAGACACATCTATGAATACATGCAGACCTAGCTAATAAATAGCCTAGGGAATGGTAGTTAAGAGGAAAGGACATAATTAATTCTGTCCTGTACTCTGCTTTAAAGTTGGATCCAGAGCAGTAATGCATTATGCTGGAAAGGTAAACACTGTCGTTATTCAACAATGAAATACATATGAGGCTGACACTGTTTTCCTCTTTTTGATTTAATAATTTGGTTTTTTTTCTTTTCTTTTTCTTTTTTATTTTTGCAACAGTTTGAATATCTTAGGAGGTCTTTGTTTGGTGTGGTGGAAGCCTGATGAAGGCCCGAGCTTTCTGAAGGGTCATTACTCCTCTATCTGAACTGAGTTTTGTACTAACGCTGCTTTGCTGACACAGACCGTGTGCCGGTTCGAGAAGGCTCTGCCTGCGTTTGCTGTGGCTGGGGTGCTTGGCTGCAATTCCTGCAGTAGGGCTTGGAGGGAGGTTATTGCTCTTTCATCAGGTGATGCCTTTTCAACTCCCCATGTTGCAGTGTTGACACAGGTCAAATGCACGTGTCACATAAAAGAAAAAAAAAAGATGCTTTTTGTGGAAATGCTATTAAGAAGCTGATAGGAGTTTCTGTTAACTTGCATCTCTATTTTTTTTCCTCTCTCTATACCAGAGTACATAGCAAAAATCTGACTATAGCAACTACAACTTTGTGGTCCTTCAAGCTTTAACACTTTTTTTTTCCTTTAGTAAGGAGAGGAACATGGGAGAATCATCAGGTTGCACCTTAAAACTTTTAAAGCTGCTGCGAGAATGATGGTATCCCTGTTAAAAGGAATAGTTGTGGGGAAAAAGTTCTGTAAAGCAAGGTTGTTAACTTCTCTGCTTGTGATGGTGGCTGATAATAGGAAAAAGTGCTGAAGTGATTGCAGTTTGAAGCTACCCCCTTATTACTTAAAATACAGGTTCTCCCCACTCCTTCACACTTCTCATATTAGCAAATTTCTTGATACATAGGGAAAAACAGAGAAAAACAAGCAAGGATGTTATATCTGTATTCCTATCTCTTGTCTATGCTTCAGACAGCCCAGCCCGAGTATCAGAAGATCACTTCAGATGACACACATAATTGTTCATGCAATTAGAGCACGTTGATGTTGTGCAGCCTCTCAGTGCCTCTTCCTGTGAAGTTTTCTTACAAGTTTTGCAGCTCTGGATATTCCAGCAGACCTCTTGGGCAAAAAACCACTCATGGAGACACTAATGGAATAGCTGATGCAGCTTAGCTGCTGCGTCCTGAAATAAGTGGTGGAAGGATGCCTGTTTCTCTTAGTAATATTTTCTTTGGAAGATTAGTATCTCCTCAACATGTCCTTGGCTCCCTGTGTTTCCCTAGCAAGCTAAAGCACTGAACACCCTTCTTCCGCTGTTCCCAGCTCAATCGGTTTAAAAGATCCTGGTTAAAAGCAACGTGATAAACTTATTTCTGCACTCCTTCAGGGTCTGCTGCTTCTGAGTGCAGAAACTGCAAAACTCAGGAATTCGGAGAGGAAGGGAATCCTTCCTTGGTACAGATCCAAAAGAAGTTGCATGTTGTCAACTTGCACAAGCTCTTTTTTCAAAGTATGTTTTTTTTTGTTTTTGTTGGGGGGACACATGACATGGGATGGGAGGAGGGATCTGATAGAAAACTGTTAGCCCTTGGTGGGTGGCACGAAGCACATTTTGACTGGAGGGGCTATTGTTCTTTGGTTAATGTGCTGTTTATTTTGCAGCCAGTGATCTTTTCATTTTGCTGAGGCAGATGGAGGGATTCCCAGTTCCACAAGCATAACCCTGGGAGAGATTAGCTGGTTTTAGGTTTCACCACATGGATGATGAGGTTAGCCTGAGATGGAGATGCATCCCTGTGTATGGAAATGGTCTTGGCCCAGATCTTGCCTAGCGATGTAAAGCCTGAGAAAGGACCAAGAGGTCAACTTCAGCTTCTTAAGGAATGCAGTCTATGTTCATTCTGTGGTATGTATGGACTGCTTTTTTATTTCAAAAAAGGCAAAGAGCTTAGCTGCGACTTCACGCGTTACTTCTCAAAAATGCTTTCAACAGAGCTACAGTTAGCTCTAAAGTAGAACCTGCTTTACAGCTACAGTAACACTTATATCAATGATACTGAAGCACTAATGATAAAGCATCATAAGCAACTTTTTCATAGCTACAAAACAAAGAACATTTCTTTCAGCCTCTGCCTCTTAGCACCTTTCCTCCAGTTTACCTGTTTCCCTACTACCAAGCTAAGCAATGTCTTCAATCTGCAGATATCGGGACTTTTTGCATCAGTAGCAGTCTTAAGTAATTACTCTGCAGTTCTTCTAATGCTTGTTACAGAACTGAGCTCTTCTGCTCATGTCAGTTAAAGGTCTGACATTTTTGATGCTGTCTAGAAAACTGAAACAAGCTAAAATGAACAGAAGCTTGTTTCCTCTTTGCTCACATGGGCACTTACTTCCCCATCTGCTTTGACTTTGAAGATTGCTGAGGTTCTTCCTCTGTCTGACCCACTTGGCATAAGCTAGAGAGGATTATCTTTCTTCAATAGCCAAGTTTATAGGGCTTGAGTTTATTTGGAAATAATCCTTGGAGTTTTGAGTGCTGCCTTTCTCCTTCTTTCCCCTTCAAAACTGACTTGCTGTCATTTGTGTGCAAATTGGGGAAATGCTTTTCCAGTCTATAGATAGAGGGGAGAGTTGGTGCAGTCACTAGGCAAGAGGGTGTGTGAAGTGCGCTGAAGATCTTGCACTAAGTATCTGTGATTTTAAGTATCTATCTTGTAAAATTTCTATTTGTGGTGCTAGCACAGAAGAACATCAACACTGAACGAGAATTTTGCTTAGCCAGTCCTTGTACAAGCACAGTTCCAGAGCACAAAATCAGTGCGAGACAAAACACAGGGTCTGGATATGCAGAAACATCTTTATGGAAATTTTTTTTTTTTAATATATAATCAAGAGAAGGACAAGATGGTGTTCTGTCTTTGCTTTCACACTTGAGTACCTGCACCAGTAATTTGTTTGCATAGGTGTTGTTATTTTAAGGTAGCATTTAAACTCACTCGCAGCTTCACTGAACTTTTAAAATTTATTCTGAGCTGGGAAGTTGCAGTATGGCTGCGTTTGGGCTCTTGGGTTACAATTGTGGTATCTGTGGAACTCTTAACTACTTTGTGTGTTTCTGCACATGGGATGTGACCTCTTCTCCTGTTCCCGTGCAGGTGTGTACTGTGCTGTAAGAGGTTTTGTTGAGTAGCTATCAGGAGTAGAAACAGATACAATGTCTTATTGAATAGGTGGTTAGTTCTTCTAATCTGCCTTAGTCTTCAAATCAATTTTAAGACTATCTAAAACACAAAAACTCCCAAGACCTTTCTATGAATTTTTGAACATCCCAGTCAGGTGAGTCTAACAGAAGCCCACTTTAAGAGCTGGGCTCTCTACGGTTACTAAACCTTTGTCTTGTGTGTTTGTATATACAAATGAATAATAAGTATAACAGAATAAATATCTTTGCTTTGATCTTTCCTTAATAAGGGAGTGATGGGACAGCCAACACAAATAACGTATGAAAGACTTGAGGTCATATTCTTGCTGTCTTTAAACTCTTATTTCAGCATTTCCCATTGCCAAGAGTGAGCTTGAACGGCTGTTGTAGTCATTTGCTTTTTCCCTGTATGAACCAAGGTGTGACTTCATACTTGCTTTCTCCTAGTGCCTTTACATTGACCAGTAGCATATGTGTTCCTTCCTTAAGTCTCCCACATCTTCTGGCCATTTTATTGCTGCCAAAGCATGAGGTGATTTTTAGTTTTCTTTTGCTTTTTGTTTGCTGGGTCTGAGGGGCATGTGATATTTTTGGTGGGCTCTGAAGTTCAGCTCCTCTAGACTTGAACTTTTAGGCCTTGTGATCTGCATGTGGTCCTTCTGGCCTCTTGGTAGCAAGAGATAGCAGCCCGTCACAGAAAGATAGGCTGTAATTTTCTTCTGCTTTGAACATGTGGGATTTCCTATTAGATGCAGCAGTAGTATAAACAAACTGTTTTGTTTAGTATAAGCTCTTTATCCTGATAGGATTGGAGACATCTTATAAAGCAATAACTATAAATTTAAAACTAATATTTGTCATTATTTAAATAAACATAAACCAGGATGATATACAAAGAACACAGAAGTTCCCAGACCAGGGACTTGAAAGACAGACCTGCTTGGACATAGGCTGTGTACTTTTTGTCCGTTTGCCTATTAAATTTAAGGCCTTGCACACCTAATTAATGCTTTTTTTTTTTACATTTGTGTCAGTGATAAAATGGATATATATATTGCAGTGGGCACAGATGTGTAAAGTTGCAGAATGCACAGAGGGTATGTAGGATGAATAGATGTTAAGGTTGGGAGATATTTTGGAGGTCTTATGGTGCAGCATCTTTACCACCCTACTTAGCTTGATATAGGGGACTCCAAAATGAATCTTTTAAACTGGAAAGTGTAAAATACTGGTAAAAAGTCTTGTAAAGTGTGGGAGTAGATGAGTAATTCCAAAAACATAGTGTTAGTGAGAAGTTTCCATGCCAGGCTGTCAAATTTTGTTTCTGTGTTAATTAGAGAGGAAGAAGCCCCATAGTTTTTATGAAGTTTTCCAACTCATGTGAAACTCTATCCACATTAGATGGAACAACAAAATGATCAAGCACTTGTCTGGATGCCAGCAGTCTTGTACTTCCAAACTAATTGTATTTCTATGAATCAGTGTTAACTTCTTGAAGAATAAAGCATAGAACTTGGAAAAAGCAGATGATGAACATGGGGAGCAATGGCAAAGAGAATACAGTAATGAGGTGACCTCTGGCTCTCTAATTTTGTTTACCAAGTAACTGCTTTTCATATGTAAAATGTAGTAATTTACCTTTAAGAAACTTCACTTTAGGGGTAAAGGAGTTCATAGTGCTTTAAAGATCCACATTCAGCTCATAATCCAAAAGTGAATTCAGTATCTTCATAGACTGAAGGTGTATGAGCTTTTAGTTCATCAGGCTTTTCAAAAAATTACAAATTTCCAGACATGTGAAGCAGTAGGGGGGAAAGCCCTTACCTCTAAGTGGTGGTAAAATTTAAAACTCATATGGGTATGGCTCTGATCAACATCCATTTCAGTGTTCCCATAAAAAGCTTATGTCCTGGCAGGGTTTCAGGGACTGGGGGGGAGGGGAAGGGGGGGGAAGCTCTGTATACAACATGTTTTATTAATGTTGAAAGAGTAATGTTGCTGTATTTCAGGGTCTGCCACTGCATAGAATAAGTTCAGTTTGGCTCTGTCGACTTTGGCTTTTCCCCTGAATAAAAGAAGCTTGACTTCACATCTGCTTTCTCCCAGTAGCCTTGTATTAATCAGGAGTATAGATATTTCCAAGTTTTGGCTACTTTACCTCCTTTTCCTTCCTTAATTCTCCTGTTTTGCAGAATAAATTCATGATTTTTGACCCTCAGCTCATACTGTAAAGTGTATTTGTGTAAACCTTGATGTTAAGCATCACATCTCACTTACTTGCAGTGATGACTTGCCTCCTTTTAAGCTATATCTAAAGGTGAAATTGAAATTAGGCAGCTGAGAAAGAAGTACCCTGTTAAAACTTGGCAAGTGTGATTGACCTAATAAAAGCAATTTAAAGAAAAAGATATTTTTCAGGGAAATCAGTGTTGTAAAATAGGAACTTTAAGATTAAATGGCTCAAAATAGCCAAAATGCTAGGGATGGTAGATAAGGCACTTCAAGCACAAAATCACAATTTACAACCACATCCCAATGTTACTTTGGTAAGATTGCCTCTGCTTTGGGCTTGGCTGGTGATCAAGGAATGGCTTGGGGGACATGGCTGGAGTAGGATCGCTTGCGGTGTGCAGGGCATCAGGTCACACACTGAAACAGGAGTCTGAATTCAGATACTGAACACTGGCCTCTTTTAGCAAGAGCTGTGCAGCCTGGCTGTGGGACAGAGTCTGTGTTCTTTGAGACAGGAGAAGTAGTGTGGGTATATGACTTAAAAGTAGCTTTTGGTCCCTGAGTTATCAGGCTGTTAAATATTGAGATAGTTATATCTCCATCTTATGCTTCTGATTTGTGGATACTGTTGCTTAATATTTATGAAGCACTTGGAGCACTTCAAAAGTACTGTAGGATTGTAAAATATTACTGCATTTGTGTGTGCATGCTCTTAAATATGGAGCTTTCCATCTCATGCTGCACAAGTACTTGGCTGAGTCACGGAGGTTCTCCCTGACCCAGTTCTCTCGTGGCTTGATCACTCCTCCCATTTGACCCAAGCCATCGGTTCTTTCTTCATTCTGCCATGATTTTGTCAGTCTGTCCCTCGAGGATCAAACAGCTCTGTTCCTTCCTTCTCTGCAAGTGTTCAAGGTCAGGGTGGATGGGGTTTTGGGCAGCCTGTTCTAGGGATAGATGTCCCAGCCCATAGCAGCAGGTTTGGACTAGGTGCTCTTTAAAGGCCCCTTCCAACCAAACCCATGCTGTGATTCTATTATCTCTTCCATGGAAGTCCCTTTGAACCTAATAGGGATTCTTAGTTCCCCCTGCCCTGTTTTGGGGGTGCCTATGGACATCTTGACCCCCTTTCCCATGCCTGTGAGGTTGGGCATTGGTTTGTGGCAGCAAACAAAGCATTTCTTCCTCCAGTTCCTCCCCTTGTCTTTCCCCCAGCTCCTGCACAGAGGTCTGGCCTTTGCATTTTAGGAAAACCTTCTGGACTTGATGATTTTCTTCCCTGGGGAGGAGTACAGTGATCCTTAGCTGCTCTTTTCTCTGTGGTGGGCCTGGAGATTCTTGGAGCTGGAGAAGAGTTCAAGAGTAGCAGGGGGACCTGGACTGAGGTTGGGGATGGATGTGCATGTGAAAGCTACAAGCCAGAAGAGTTTTGGTGCTGCCTGTGGTAGGGACAGAGTGAAAAGGTGCTTATCCAGGAGAGATAGCAGGAAGGTTCAGCTGGAGCTGGTGTGATTATTGTGATCAGATGTGGTGCTCCCTCTGCAAAAGTCATCCTGTAATGGCAACTGCTGCCTCTGCAAGGCGCTCTTGTTGCCTTCATCTGACCTGTAGATTTTTTTTATCCATCACTGCTAGACAGCTGAAAACCAACCATCTGAGCGTGATTTCATTAGTTATTTGATGAAATTCCCACTTCCCAGATCAGAATAGGCTGGACTTGTAAAGAGGCAGATGAATACAGAAGTTTAGCACTGGTCTGTCTAATAAGAGCTGCAGAAACACCAACTGCTTCACGAGAAGCTGAAATCCCTTTGTTTGTAACCAAAGTGAAGTTCCCCTGGACTTGCTTGTGTTACCTGGGGTGCTGGCACCAGGACTTACGGCCGGCATCCTCTGAAAATAAAGGCTGAAGTAACGTGGTCTGCTTCCCCTCACTGAGCCAAGGCTTTAATTCAAGCGTGGATAAAGCAAGGAATTTGATCGGCCTCCTAACGTCGGTCACACTTTGAACGAAGTGAAATGGAGTAGAGCCGAGTTACAGAACACCAAGTTTTTCTTGTGAAATCTGAAGTGTTTGGCAGGTCCCTAAAAATGTGCGTGAATAGTCCCCATCAAGTTGCTGTGTGCTGTGGTTCAGCTCTTTGCCATTACCTTTGTGTGATGAGTTTGTTCCATGGATTATACAGAATAATTGCTTTTTTGTGTGTGATCTTGTCAGCAAATTCCCTCAGCATCTCTTAATGTTGGATGTTTATGGGTTAAGACAAGGTATGCAGTGAGTTGCACTTAATTCTAAATTATATCTATACTCAATGTAGCAAAGGAGAAGAAATTTTGTTATGCTCGAACCTTTCTCAGAGAGTTTTGTGGTTTTCTTAAAATAAAAATGAGTGGAAGGGAAAGGAGAATAGATGGTTAAGTGGTTTCAGTCACTATTAATGTTTTCCTACTGTAATGTTAACTTGTATTTCATGTCCTTTCCCGGGGTGGGAGTGGGAGGAGAAAGTTGGTTGTACACTCAGTTAAACTAGGTTAGTGCTTATTAAGCTGGTGTGTGTGTATGTTACAGAGCTTAAGTTTGTGGGTTGCATTTTTTATGTGTGTAGCTGTATCCCAACATCCACAGGAGTCTTGGAGTTGCAGTCTCTCAGAAGAGCTAAACTTGAGTAGCTGTTGTCCTCATGGAGTGAGATTGAGCTCAGCATGCAGCAGGACCTGAAGAGTTGAAATTTTGCTAATTTAAAATACTCCTCAGCTCCTGGCAGTGCTGTGAGGTGTCATAGCTGTTGTCAGCACATAAAATTTTGTTCTGGGTGCCTTTAGTACTCAGGGCTTTGCTGCTTCCCATCTTCTTCCAGCCAGTTGTTATTATGTTGGCTTTTTTTTTTCTCTTACTACTTTCTCCCAGCAGTTTGTTTAGCGAGAAATGACATTGTACAAATGCACCAATATTGAATAATCTTAAACTTAAGAGTTGACCCTGTTGTGAGGGGAGCTTTAGGTAGGGAGGTGATCTCCACAAGGAGGTCATCCCATGATCTGCTTGTGCTGTGCCCTAGCCCGAGTTGCGTGTCCACCTTGAGCTGAACCTTTGCTGTTTATGCCCATTTAAGAAGTTAATCTTTCTGAAAGACCCTGAGCTGCTTGGCATGGTGTAGTTGCTTCAGCTATGGGAGTGTAAACCAGTAACTGGGGGAAATGGAGGGATAAACATTTGCTGCTCTCTGTTTGAATGGGGGAATTAAAAGTACCTGGGATGCCTTTAGTGACATGGAACAATTTTGATTTGAACGCTGTCTCAGTCATGACCTCTGCACATGTACATAATAAAATGAGGTATTCAATGCAATGCAAGAAGAAAAATCCATTAAGGTTGCAGTCCCTTTATTTATATCAGCTGACCTTGGTCTGAGGAACAAATTTTTCTATTTTTTTTTTAACTAAACATCATATTCTTAAAGGAATAAGTTACTGGTATTTAAACAAAGCATCACTGAAGCCTGCCCATTGCTCTGTGTACTGCGCAGGTTGAAAAGGTTCACCAGTGCACAGGTTAATATTTTACATTAAAAGCATCAAAGCAAAGGAAAAATGGATTAATACGATAACTCTTGAGCTTGCTTGTTGATATTCCTGTGACTTGATTGCACCTATGGTTTATTCTAAACTTACATTCATATTGCACCATGGGACAGTTGAAGTGCCACTCACTTTAGGGCTCTGGAGTGACACTTATCAATGTGGCCTCCTAAGACAAAGCTATTTTATGCTGTAATCTGTCCCTCCCTAGTGAAATCACGGGTATGTTTGGCCTTCCATCCAGCTGGTGTATTTATAGAGATAAATTGGACTTTTGTGGATGGGGGAGGAGCCTGGTGATTGCAGGATCTCCCTCCCTTTCAGAAAGTGCTGCTGTGCTCTGCAACTTCTACCGTTTGCCTTGTCTCCTGCTGCCGCCTTCTCAAGACCTGGAGGGGAAAGGGATGAGCGAAGTGTGTGCTCAGCATCTCAGAGCTGTAGAGGTTGCTGTTGTCATGCAATGACTTCTACATACTAATGTGCAGTAGTGTTGGGGCTATTTGAGCAACTTTAAAAAGCAGGTCCTATAAAGAGGATAAGGAAGTGCAACATGTGACCCCTTCTGCATTGTCCCTCTCTATGTGATAATTGATGGCCAGGTGAGAAGTCCTTCTGCAGACAGATGGGGTGTAAGTTTTTTAGGTACAAATAATGATTCAGAATGATGTTTGCTGACATTTGTGGCTAACACTGGAAAAGGCAATGGTCTTTTCTGACTGCTGTTAGTCTTTATGTGTAGCTTCTGTGCTGCCATGAACTTCTAAGATGTGTGGTCTTTATGTTACTAAAAAACATGCAGCAAATAAACTTGTCCAGGCAAGAGGATGGCCTTGATGCATGATTGCTGCCTAGAGCCCTAGGCCTGACAGAAATATTAGTGTTGGAGATGATGGTAAGGAGTAACCTTCCAGGTCTCTCTCTATATTTAGTCCTTTTAAGGTTTTAGCTATGCTTTTGGACTATAATTTTTTTAATTGCAAGGGACATAAATCTTGTTGTTACATTACAAGGGAATGCAAAAAAACCCCACCTTCTTTCAATTCACAGTACATTCCTCATAGTAAAAAAAAGTGCCTGACAGTGATGCTGAAAAGTGTACACCTTTTGAAGCTGTGTGGAGATGAATATTCAATTTACGAGCCAGCAGCAAGCTGCAGCAGGGATTATGTGAGAGCTTTGTGTGGGAGGAATTTAATTCACCCATAGTTTACATAATACAAAAGAAAAGACCCCTCTTTCCTTGGCTTACGAGAGTAGCCCCACTAAAGATAGAGCTGCTATTCGCATGAAGGAGGATTTGCAGATTGCAGTCTAATTTAGAGGTATTTATTTGTGTAAGACTGCCTCAGTAATACAGATAATGCACAATTTATTATGTCTTTTAAGCTTTTAGATTTCCATACAGTTTAGGAAGAATTCGCTGGACTTTTTATCACTCTGAAAAATGAGCCTGTCATTTCCTGAAGAGTAATAAAGAGCACTGGCAAAGAGTGTGATGTCTTTCAAGACCCAGCAGTGTTTCTGTGCAATGTTTGTGGGCTACCTGGCACAGAGTGCCCAAAAGGCAAAAGCTTTTAGGTACCTTAATGTTATAATATCTAACCAACCAAGGCACGGCTGGTTGAGCATTGCCAGTGGTTCTTGACTTTGTCCGTGACTTAGAATGCAGGGGAGTAACAAAGGCCTATTATGCAAATACAGGAGGGTGGTGGAATCAGAATGAACTTGCTGGAAGTTGCCTTATCATTGAGGAATTGGGATTTTCTGCTCCTGAAAGAGACCTCCAGTTGGACCTGTCAGACCCAGGGATCCAACATCAGCCTTCGTACCTTTGCCTTGCAGTACCTTCAGGAAAGTGCTAAGTTGGAGCTGAGGAACATTGTTGCGTGAAGCAAAAGCAAGTGGCTTTCACTGGATGTTGAAACACAGCTGGGTCCTCAGACTGAGCAAAAATTACAAGATAGCAGCTTAAGGAACCCTATACTTTTTTATTTTTCAAGGTACACTCCATAAGAAGCTGTGATTGTGTTTGTCTTGTGATATGCTTGTGTTTCTTTGCTGTGTTTGAACATACTCTTTGAATTATTCGAACATGTTGAGCACCTTTCTCAATCCTACTATATGTGACTGTTGTCTGAACGTCATCAGCCCAGATGCTCATCCTTTCCATTTAAGCTGTGATGTATCTGATGACATTTGTTTGAGAGTTTTTTCATGTTGCTCATATTTCCCTCCTTGCCCTGTGAAGGCACAGGATCATATTCAGTGTTCTTTCCTCCTGCTGTTCCAGTTCAGGAAGCCTGGAAAATTCTCCCATCAGAAATAGTTAAGGATTTTCTGGCTGCCGTAGGGTCCTTTCCTTCCAGTCCTTGCCTCTGCCTCATATTGCCTTGTAACAACAATGCTTCCCCAGGAACATGGTGTACCTGAGAGGTAGGACACGTGCTTGCTGTGGTAGTTAATCATCATGGATGCTGATGTGGAGTAAGTTCATGTGGCCAACAGCAATGATCAAAGCTAGTTTTTAGCAGGAGTGAAGCTGGGCGTGAGAGCCAGGGTGTTGGCAGGACCCTTTCAAACAGGAAGAAATACAAGTCTCTGGCTTTCCAGCTCTGTATTTGTGGGAATAAAGGACATGAAGGATCTCTTTCGCAAGGTGGATTAGATATTAATGTAGCACCTGGGCCGAGTAATTCTTGGTGCCTTGTTTTTTCTCTTCCACTGCTCCTTTCCAGCTTGCTGCTTCTGACGTGGCTCACTGCTGGGCTGTTGCTTGCAGGCAGACAACATGATGTGGTGCGGGAACAGCTTCTTGCTGACACTGTCCATGAGCTGGTGATAAAGAAAAGTCCTGAGACTGGTTCTGCAGACCACAGTCCAGATTGCTCTCATTCTTCTTTGTCTAGTGTTTATCCTACCTGCTCCATGCAGTTTAGAAAGGGGGTGTGTTTGGATTGCTTTCATTAAAAAGGTTGAAACATTTGATCAGTCCTGAGAGGTTAGAGTAACAAATGTGATAAAATGTCATATTTTTAATCAGAGAAATTTGACACATCTGAAACACAAACTGTTGCATTGTAAACTTCATTTGCAGTGCAACAGAGAGATAAGGGGTGTTTTACCACAAGACAGTGTTGCAAGAGAGCTCAGTGGTAGGCATCTAGGATGAGGGTATCCTGGGCTTATATATAGTGAGAAATTCTACAAAAGGAATGAAACACCAAATCAACAAAAAAAGCACACTACCTGTAGTCTTCTAGGAGAGCATAGCTCAGAGGCATGTCTCAGTAAGTATTATCTTATGTGGCTCAGATGCTCTGTGGTCAGAGATAATCTTTCCATTCCATGTAAAGTGGCCTTGTGAGTCTGAGTTACCTGACTAAGGGACTTTTCCATTCTCATAGCTTCAAAATTACTTCTGTTTCTTGTCATTTATGTGCGTCAGGATCATCCATTGAAGACACACATGCTTACAATAAAAAGACGACTGAATCTGCATTCTTCTCTGTTGCTTTTATGTGGGCCTTTTGGCTCGTGACTCATAGGCTCTTGTAGAGGCTTCTGAGCCAAAAACGCAGCTGCATTTTTCTATGTCACATGCTGCCTTGCCAGGTCCAGTAATAGCAACTATTGGACAAGAGAGAAGAGGATAATACAACCTGCCTTACTTCAAGAGTGTGTGGAATCATACTTGTGGGAAGTTAGATGACTTTCATAGCGAGTAAGTGTTTTTATAAACTTCCTCCATCTCCTCCCTGTGCACGTGCTGCTTGTTAACACCCTGGATGCTCGCAGGAATAGTACTACTAATAAAGGATGTCTCTCTGGTTTTGTGATGGAAGACCTGTTACCAGTGACTGAATTGTGAGATGTTCCTGGAAGACTAAGACCCCCAGTAGGGGAGAGGGTTTGAGTTACAGCTGGAAAGCACTGAGAAATGCATTGTTTTGGCAAACACATTCAGCTGAGAAAGAAATGCGAACCAGAGACCCTGCTGAATCCTCGGTGGACCTCATTCCCTCTGTAGTGCAGATGTTTCTTGCAACAGTTCACCAGCATGTTTTGCACATCTTCAGTCTCCAGAATGGTACTCTTGTCTGTATTTCATATTTCTCAGATTACACTGTGCCATGATAAAAATTACCCTATTGAAAGACAATGTGAATAAGAAGCCTCATGATGGTAATAGGCTGCATCTAATCAGAAGACAGGTGCATTTTTTTCCAGGTAAGTGGTTGTCCTATGTTGGATCTCTCCCATAGTATATTGAGAATAAAAGGTGCTTTTAGTGTTTCCTAAATTTGTAACAGCACCTGATATCTAGCCCATGCTTGCCCTTTTGTGGAGTATATATCCTTTCTTAGCAAGCAAATTAAGTGCTCTTTAGTGCATTTTTGTATGAACTTATGAAAATTCTCTTTATGTTACTAAAACATTGCAAATACAGACTGACTGTAAACAGTACATGCTATTGGTGAAGAAAAATGACTGTCTTGGAGGCCTTTATTTCAAAGTTTGCTTTTGTTTTAATTAGGAAAAATGTCAGCTTGCCAGCATTTCAATGCTGCTGCTTTTTCCCTTCTGCAGCTTGTAATCTTTATTCATGGGAAGATAAGTATCATTCATGTTCTAATTTTCTTTGTGCAAGATTTTCTTTGTGGAATGTGAGGTTTATCCTGCAGCTGCATCCCCTAATGTTGGACATGTTGGTCAGAGGAGGACTCCACCATGGGGATGAGGAAGGAGCACATCTGGATCACCAGCCAAACAGGGTTGCATGTTCTTAAACTGTTACTCTTGAGTCTTGCTGAAAATGAGAAACCAGATGTGCTTGTAATGGGGTTTTGGGTGCTAAACAAGCGCCTAAGAATCTTTTTTTTGTTGTTTTCTGTTCAGATTTCTTGCTGTTCATAAACAAATTGAATAAACTTCTCCTACCTTTTCTATCAACATGTCACTTTTAATTTGCTTTGGAAGCACTTGAGTGTAGGTGAATCTGCTCTAAAGCAATAGAAGTGTACCTGTGTGTGCACCTTCCATGGAAAGTAATTTCCTGTAGCCGTGGAAAGAGCAAACTTCACTACTGGTTTCTTCCTTCTGTTTCTTGTGCCCCAGTCTTGCAGGAGTCTGAGCACTGTGCCCTTCTAATGCAGCAGAGAGCTAGGTCACCTATCTAGTAACGGCCAGATGAGTATTGCTGCTGACTTTGGTGACCTGCTTAGTGTGAAATCGCTGCACACTTTGCTGAGCAATGTTGAATGCATCGGGGGGTGGGTTTTGAGGTCTTGGAGTTTCTGGAAGACTCAAGTGCCTACTTGACAGCAACTGATTGATGATTACTAGAGGATGAGATCCATCTTTTTTTAATGCTAGCCAGGTAAAAAAAATCGGTCAAGTGTTATCCAAGCTGGCTCTGCAGACCTCTGCAAGCAGTGAGAAGATGGGCATCCCCAGAGCATGCTACTTCTATCCTAAAATCACCGAAACAAACTGGTCTGTAGACAGGGAGGACATGACCAGCTTAGACAGTGCCCCAGGGGTAAAACTGGGGGATGACAGTCTTTCCCTCCAGGTGCCCCAGGTAATTTTTGCTCTCTCCTACTTGGAATAATGCAAGCTGTACAATAAATTGTTAAACATCACTGTCTTTGCAAAGTTCCAAACCAGGTAAAATTGTTGTGATTTACATCAAAACGAAGTGTAATTGATTAGAACAAACATCATCTATGTTTAGACTCTGCTGTTTTCTTTGTCCTATTGCTCTTGGGCATTAGGAGAGAGGAAGGGTCCGGGACCAGAGCAGTAGTTGAACAAAACAAGGTGAATCAAGGGCAGAGCAGGAGGCTTAACTGGCAATTTCCTTGTCTTTGTTGGTTTAAGTCTGACCCTCCGCATTGTTTAATGTTTTGTATTTAATTTCCTCAGTTCCTTAAGGAATGGTTGGGGCCAGCAGAGAAGCTTCGAACTGTGATCAGGTGGGGCATGCAAGATTCAAATAAAGAACCTGGATTTTACTTCCAGCACAGATAATAATGTTTTTTAAAAAAAGTTAGAGAAATTAGATGATGGTTCCAGAGGTGCAAAGAAACCTTTTAGTCGTCGTTGGCAGATGACTTTGTTCTGTATCTTTGAGGATGAAAAAAGGAAGTCCAACCTCAAATATTCTATTGAATTACAAGAGGACCTAAATTGCTGCATTATTAGAAGAGTTTTGCTGTCAGCAAAACTGGATTTGATCTTAGGCTGCATCTCCGTGTTGAGGTTTTTTTTCCAACTGTAGCATTTTGTTCCCTTTCCTCTCTCAATGCTCTGGCAATGGAGAGGTGGAATTTGTAAAGGAAAACAGCTGTAGTTCAAGCTATGGAAAAGTTACTGAAAACAAATCCTTTGGGTTTATTTGGCTTGGTCTCCAACTTTTTGAATTGCTTCTGTAAGCATTTAGAAACAGGCCTAGTCCTGAAGTCATGGCCTTCAGGGGAAAATGGGGGTGAAATTTTTCAGCCTGCAACAGAAGCAATAGAACTTGAATGATCCTAATGCTTTCTTTTGACCCTAATGTCATCTGAAAAAAAAAAAAAGCCCAGGAACAGAAACAAGCTCTTGCTCCAAAATATATATATATATATATATATATATAAATGGTGATAATGCAAAGAACTAAAGGCCCAGCCAAGGACACTCTGTAAGGTTTGCACTAGACCACACCATGTCTTGCTTTTCTCTGCAGAGTAACATCTAATTTTTGATCCAAAGCTACTTCAATTTTCTTTTTAACTATGGTGGAAATACTGGCTTTATGGCAGAACTGCAGCGATAGCACAGAGCAAGGCCACCCACGCTTGCTCCTCACACCGCTGTCAAGCATGTTTTTATTTTGTAAGACAAGTCTGCGAGTTGCTTGCCCCCCTGAAGTGAAAAGCCTTAAATGATTAAAAGCATGTTTTTCCTTTAAAAGACAAGAAATCCCATAAATATTTCTGATGAAGTATGTTCAGTGGCAGAACAAGAGGTTATTAGTGAATAAGCTTGAAGAAAAAAAACCCATCCGGCTGTTAGCAAAGTAGTTTCAATTTAAGTAATCCAGTTATCTGGAGCAGAAGGATACAGCTACCACAGCGCAGGGGTTTATGATATTTATTTTTGTATTCCAGAGAGAGTGAGGAAACTTCCAAAAAAGGATCAAGTATATTTTTCTTTTATTCTAATAAACCAACTGGAGTTAGACAGAGGGGCTCTGTGACGGGGCAGAACCCAAAGTTACAAAACAAACCAACTGACCAAAACCCACAGTCCTAATGGTAACAAATTGGAAAAAATGTTTTTTTCTGGGACATATTCTGCATTATGCAGGATAACTAAGAGCAGAAACATTTGCTAAGAGAGTGATTAGAGGTGTGGGGTGGTTTTTTTTTAGTTGTTTTGAACTATTCAAGAGTGAAATGCCATGTGAAAGAGACCCCAGTGGCTGTTGTTGAAGCACCGAAGTACAGTGACCAGGGAAGGGCTGGGGTGCAGAAGCCCAGGCTCTGGCCATGCTCAGATGCACAGACACACATGAGAACCCCAGCTCTGCCTTCCCAGCCTCTAGCTCTGAGCACAGCCCAGTCTTCTGGAGCCAGAAGGTGCCTCTTGCACACATCGGCTCAGCAACACCAAGGACCCAGCCACCGAGACCATGGAAAATTCCAGTTTACAATTTTGATCTCTAGAACAGTTTGTGCCAGCAAATACTGCAATTTATAAACTGAAAGGGATGGGGGCAAGTGAAAAAAAGCATCTGTTTTCAACCCGCTGTTTACTGAATCACTGATGTAGCTATTTTTGGCCAAGTCCCATGCAGAGAGTGTCTGTGTGTCTTCAAACATAAGCTCTTGACACACTGATGTCATTCATGCCCTGGAGTTGCCTTCCAGAGTCAAGTGGGTGTACCCAGGACAAACAAGCTGCCTCACACCGACTGAAGTAAAAGGCTGAAGCATCTCCCTTGTGATCTGGGTGCAGTTGGTTGTACTCATAGTCTGTGCTGTTGACGTGCATGTGGATAGTTCAAGTTTAGCAGCTGCTGCAGGAAACCTGTTAGTATGAAATCAGGAACAGTAAACATCCTGCCTCCTCAGCACCTTAGGAGGGTAAAAAGAAGTAATCACATAGCCCACTAAAACTAAGCCAAAAGAAAAAACCAAAACAAAACAAAACAAAAAAAACCCAAAAAAACATCAATTTGCCAAATGGGACCAGGGCTCTCCCAGCGCTTGTTTGCCAGTTCGGAAAACCAGCAGGGATCTTTCTTTCTCCCCGTTTCTTTGTTAGTGCCCTTCAGCACTACTTGTCTACTTGGCAGCTCCACAAACACAAGTGCTGAGAGGGGTAGGGGTGACTGCATCATGAACCTGGTTTCAGGAGAGCTTCTGCCACAGTTCTGTTTCTTCAACCTTCAAGCAGCCACGCCAGAAGACCAGGAGCCAACGTGCCTGTGTCACACAGGACCTCTTGCTTCTACTGTCTCGCCACAGACCCTAGAAAGGGGCAGGCTCCAGTTTTTCCATCAAGGATTTGATCCAGCTCGTTCCATTGATCAGTTTTGTAGTGGCGATGACGTATTCTGTGCCTCCATCTTCCATCTGGGAGAGAAATCTCAGCGCAGCTATTTCTGCGTACGTTACACCTCCCAGGAAGAACACCAGAGTGACTCGGTTCTCACCGTGCTGACCTGGGCATTCAGAGAAAGTTACAGGTGGTCTTAGTTTTACTTTGACGTCTCCTATCTATCAACTGCCAGTCAAACTCAAAATGACCTAAAACTAAAATAAATTTAGCAGCTGAATTGGAGGAGAAACCTACTGGGTGGAACACCAGACTGGGGTCCAGGAATGCAGGCTCTGCTCCCAGCTCCAGTCCCTTTACAGGATGTAAAGGAGAGCGATGCCAACCTTCTTTGTAATGGTACTTAGTAAAATCACAGTGTAAGGCTGAGGTTTATTTTAGTGGGATGGGGAGATGAGACAGACACCTCATCTCTGATTTTCATTTGCCTCATTCCAGCCTGACAGAGATAGATCTCCCTTTAGAAAATGGGAAAAAAACAAAGCAAAACTTACGCTTTTTCTGAAGGCCAGTAGGTAACTGCTGCCTCTCCTCAAAATGAGGACCTGGCAGCATCTTTAGGACCTCCTCTATGCTCCGCCACCCAGGCCGGGCCAGTAGCTGTGCCAGGCGTACGCTCAGCGGAGCATAGCCACTGTACACATAGGAGATATCATTGGGGTTCTGCAGGAGAGAGCAGAGGATGAGCTAAGGGTGAGCAGCCAGTGAGTGCTACTGCATGCTGCAAAACCACACCAGAGAAATAATTCTTAAATAATAATAATAAAGAGGGTTTTCTTGCTGCACATAGCCCCATATGCTTAGATGTAACATTCACTGCTGAGGCACCCATTTACCTGTTCATTAACATCATCCATCCATAAGCGCAGGGTCTTCCTGATCGTTGGGTAGTTATTCCTACTGCTTGTCTGAGGTTTCAAGAGTCCAGCCTTTTCTAAGTTGTTTAAGGTCAATATATGTTCATAGCCATAAGTCTGCAATAGGAAGAATTCACCTTTAATACCACATCAATAATCCATGACCAGAGTGTTAAAAAAAAAATTAGTTTAAAAAAGTTATTGTGTTTAATATCTCAAGATCTCTCTAGTGTATCCCATTTAGCGTGTTTAATTATGATAGCAGAAAATGCAAAGATACAACCCTCTCTGCATCTACATGTTGTAAAACATACGTAGGCACCTCCTGAATCACTGCTATCAGCCCCCACAGAAGCCTCAGCACTCCTCCTCTACACACTGGATGTCACCACTACCTGTGTGTAAGGTGTGCCTGTCTAAAATGCAACTCTCATAAAGCTGAGGCTTTGATGTGGATTTTCTCATAAAATGTATCAATTCAAAAGTTACAGCCCAACCTGGAGAATCTCTCTTTTGTAATAGTCCAGAACCTTCTGCTTCAGTCCGCTGTTGCACACAGATTGCAAGCAAACGAGACGCAGGATCTTGATTAATGGATGTTTTTGAGCTATGCAGTCTTCAATGTAATTGTTAACCTATTAAAAATATACACAAGCTGTTATTTAAAGATTTGTTAAAGCCTGCAAGACGGGGAAAGCTCTAGTTTTCCCTAGTATCTCCAAAACAGGCAGAAAGAGGACGTAGCTGCTCTGCAAGCAGCTCAAGACCACCCATAAAACAGTGAACCAGCACTGGTTCCACCCAGTGTCTTTCTAAAGCACATTGGTTCCACAGTCAATAGTTACAGACACATGTGGGAGTTCACAACCTTGACACTGTAAGGAGACAAACATCTGGATCAGATGGTTTCCTCTTTCAAAAAACCCAAATGGAAAATAAAGAACCCAATGAAAAACATTGGGTTTGGTTTTTATGGAAGACGTAAGGCTCACTGTCATTATCTACTTACCTTGTCTGTGTCTATTCCAGACATGAACTCTTGTTCCACTGTTAAATTATCAAAGAAATCTTCAGATGCTTTGGGAAAAAAAAAAAAAAAAAAAAAAAAAAAATCAATACAGTGGCAACCAACAGCTTATTTTCTACATTTAACATTTCAGCAGAGATGCACTGGATGGAGCCAAGCCAATTTTTTTGCGAAGCTGACTGATGCCCATCAAGTTGTCTTGCATCTTGCTGCACTCAAATCAAGACCATTGAATGAATACTCACTGGTGATGTCTTTGATGAGTTCTGCAATGGAGGTGTGGTTTGCTAGAGAACTTCTAGCTGCCTGCATGTGTGGCAGCTGTGAGACAAATTGCTTAATCTCTCCGACGGTTTTCGCGTGGTGTCTCTCCTAAAGAAATCCATTGCTTAGGTTGAGTCTTGTTCAGATTAATAACACTAACTAGATCATTTTATCATCAAAACGTTTTTTTTGCTGTACTCACTGCACCAGTGGATACTGTTAGAGACACACAACCTTTTAGGCAAAAGACTTTAAATGCTTATCTTAGAAGTCACAGCATAACTTGTAACAGCCCTTCAATTGTTATATGAGGCAGGATGTAATAAATAGGATCATGAAACTGGATTTGTTCCCTTATGCCAGTGGTGCCAATTGCTTTCCTCCACCTTTATCTTGCTTCCCTACCAGCAAAACTAACTTTTCCATGCAAAGATGAATTACTTTGCCATCTGCCCGTGAACAAGGAGCTCAGACAGGTGTGGCCAGAGGTGGAGGACACATGCCCTCAAAGCAGTAGTGAAGGGTGCTGAGGACCTGGGCTTTGTCCTTACCAGCAGAAGCCTGCCCTTCATGTACCTGGCTCTAACAATGTCCCAGGTTTTTGAGCAAGGGTCTGATGAAGCACAACGCAGACTGCAGCTCTGAGTCTTCTGGCCTGCTCCATTTCATTTGTGTTATTTGCATCTTGCTGCAGCTTGGAATTAAAATAACAGTTTGTCTCATACATGAAGGATTTAAATGGGCAAGTGCAGGCAGGAGAGTGATAATGAAGCAGCCTGCAATTTAAGAAGTCCTCTGCTGCCAATATGCTGCTGTTTCATTATCACCTATTACTTCTGACAATTTCTTAAATTTCTTTAAAAAAAAACCCCAAAAAACAAAAAACAAAACAAACAACAACAAAAAAACCCCACAACCCCAACCAACCAAACCTAAGTATGACTAATCCACCTTTAGCACCTTCAGCACTACTACTGCAGTTGCAGACATTCACTAGGAGATGGGACTTAGCACACAGTATTTCAGTGAAGATACTGATACCTTGTCTTAAATGTGGCAGAAGAGAAGAGCAAAGAAAAAAAAACAAATCAAACAACAAAAACAAGGAAATAAAAATCAGTGTAACAAATGTATCTCAAGAATCATCAGGAGTCTGAAAATAGAGATAGGGGATCTCACTTTCTTTATGAATCATCAACAGGATGTTTTCAAACAAAAGCACAAACACACTGCACAGCACTCTTTGGCTTTGTCTAAGGGGACACATGAGCATGAATTTACTGGTGAAGCTCCCTCTAAGACTTTCTTTTTTGTAAGTCTTTCTCCCATTCATGTTGTTTTTCATGCCAGACATAATACTCCAGGAATGTAGGCTCTGGAGCTTTATTTCTTACAACCTTTCCTCTGCATCATCAGTGAATGCAAAAGGAAAAGGACCTTTCAGTTAACAGGTAACAACAGCAGCCAAGTGGAATTGATCAGTACACTAAAATTAACCCTTGGCATCTTGCAGAGGGCAGCAGCACCCGACTGTTCTGCAGCCTGAAGGAAGCGATTCCTGTTATGGGAACTACAGCCTCACACAGCAGAAATGTGGTTTAGGCTGGCTCCAAGACAAGCTTTTAACAGTGAGGACAGGAACAGTCCCAGCACAGATGTCTGAGGAGAAGACTGGATTCACATTACTACAGGATTTGTAAGAGGAGGTTTCACCAAAACCTACTCAGAACAGTCAAAGTGGAGCTGATTCCCCAGGCAGGGAAACAGACTGGAGGGGCTTTGGAGGACTAGCTGGTTTTCCTCCATCTGGGGGATTGCTCCATGTCAAGAGCTCAAGCTGCCAGTCACAGCCCTGCTGAACGCGGACTGTGACTTACCTGGTGACAAGAATGCCCAAAGGATGCACAGCTGGATACAGGCTCACCTCGAAGGCTGCTGAGATGATCTTGGCTTTCTTGCTCAGCACTGACCCCACGGCATTGAAGTTCTTGTCTCGGATTTCAGCATACAGCTCTTCAGCTGAATTCAGCTGGAGCTTCTTGGGTTCTGTGGGGAGATCTTTTCCACTCTCACCCTGCTTCTTTGGGGCAAACTTCTCAGGAGGGAGTTTCACATAAGCTACCAAATGCAGAGAAACAACCCTTAGGAGGACTGGAACTTCACCACCAGAAGTTAAGCTAAGCACGCTGGGGAAATGTGTCCCCTGAGCTGAGTCTGGAGCAGCAAAGCTAACAGAAACACCCAGATGACTCAGTGCCTATGTGTTAATTAAGAAGAGTCAGCCTGTACTCAGGGACCCACAGATCTATACACACATACGTGATCAGCACCCAAGTGGCAGCTGCCCTGCAGCCCAGGAAGTTTGGGGGTGGCCTTCCAGCCAGTCTCCAGTACAGCAGGAGGGATTAAAACCCATAAATGCCTTCCAGGAGTTCTTACTCCCTCCTGAAGAGCAGGAGAGCTCTGGACAATCTTCCACAAACTGTTCCTGTCTCCTCTGAGTTGCAGAGAGGGTGGAGTGACATACTGACCTTTCTACTCCCACACCAAGGGTTCTGGGTCACTGTGTCTACACCCAGCCAACATACAAAATACACCCATTCAGTAACTGTGCACTGTACTCCTCTCCTCTTCCTGGTCAAAAAGAGAGCCAGAGCTGATCCTGATGGGTTCTAGCTTGAGACTGAACCAACCCCACACAAAGTTCAGGTGAGCTGCTCCCACATCACAGTCATTTACCAAAGCAGAAACCCACCGGCCACACCGCAACCGGCAACACCGCAACCTGCTCCAGCAGCTGGAAACCTCCCCTCACCCAGCAGCACTTACTGTTCTGGATGCCGTAGATTTCGTCTATCAGCCCCTCGTATGTCAGCTGCGTAGCCAGCGGTGTCAGCAGATCAACATTGCGGTCCAGCAACAGGAGGGTATCAAAGATGGGAAATATCGAGTTCTGGCCTCCAGGGAACTCGCGCTTCATCCTGATCATCATATTGGCCACGTGCTGAAAATAAATCATGTTGGTTTGGTTATGGTGGAGGCCATAACAGATGGATTCTACCATCATCTCAAGCCACTCCTTCGTTACAAAAGGTACCAAATAAATCATAGGTGGACCAGAGAGAAGACAAAAGGGCAAGTTATAGTGAGATATGAAAAAGCCAAGGCCTGAGCAGGACATTACACTTTTCCTGCTTTATTCAGCCCTTCTGATGCCAACAGAGCAACTAAGTGATAAAAGTCCACAGAAAGAATAACTGCTGAAACGGTGAAGACAGTGCACCTGTGAGCAAAAAGCGTAAGAAATCAGGTAAATCCTCCCAGCAGGAAGACTCATGAAACAGCAAAGATTGTTCTTTTGGCCAGAGATGACAAAGACCAGATGGCCACAATCCCAAAACTCCAATATGACCAGAAGGGTCCGTGGTTGGATTAAAAAATCCCACAGGTGGATTTAGCCAGACACTCCTTCAGGCACTTCCAAGGAACAAGACACATTGTTTTTTCAGCAGCAACATTTGCCTTACCCGGGCACACTCGCCCTTCCCAAAAATCTGTGGGATGGTTCCGTAGAGAGCCTGCAGCGTCATCAGCCCCTTTGCTGCATGGTACAGGCTTGTCTGGTCGCTCTCCAGGTAACATTCCTAAACAAGAAGGATTCCCAATGGAAGGTGTTGATCTGACAGAGAAACCATCAAACCTTTCTGTCCCGAGACGCAGTGCTCAGAGAACAGGATGCACATCTGGTGTGGGACAGCTGTCACCTCTCTGTACAGCTCAGTGCCCACCATTAACCCCTTTGGCTCTGTATTGACACAAACTCCTGGCTCTTTGTAATGACTAGGTACTTTAAGCCTTGTGAGTGCTCAATTGGTGACAATCCCACTGGCAGTTAAAGCTGGAGGAACTGGGGTGCAGCTTGGTGCAGTGACTGTTCCTTCAACGTGCGGGTGTTCAGGCTCAGTTCAGCACTCAGGATAGAGCCACATTTGCTCTGTGAGGCTTCTCCCTGCTGCGCAGGTCACCGACAAACCCTCCCTGAGCTTCTGTACCACCAGCCGGCACAAAACAGCACAGCGCTTTCCCTTGAAGGTGAGACAAGCGCTTACCTTGAATGCACTCTCAGACTCCATGGAGAGCAGGTCTCCATCAAAGGGTATCAGGTCCAGGCTGTACTGCTCTCGGTGGATGAAGGAGCCCAGCACTCCCTGCTCCTTCAGCCACTGCTCGCAGAGCAGGCTGCGGCGCGGCACGAAGAGGATGTGGAAGTCCCTCTGGGGAGAGCGGCCTCTGTCTTCTCTGGAAGAGTCACAGGCAGGAAAGGAGCACAGCAAAGGGTAACTCAGCAGAGCCCATGGGCAGGGGCATGGAATTCAGAGGAAACAGGAGAGCCATGCTTGGTTGTTATTGCCAATTGGAAGTGGAAATTCCTGGCTTTGTATTTTGGAGTAGTTTTCACCCAGACAAACGTACACACAGCTCTAAAACCAGGGCAAGGTGACTTGGTTTTCCAGCAGCTCTCAAAAGGAGGATCAGTTGAGCATGATTCGTTCCAGCTCATCAGAAGGAATATATACCTTCTTAATGAGGAGTGCACCCTCTGCAGTGCCTGCCAAAGTGAAACCCCCCACTCTTCCTTTCCTAGGGTGTCCTGCACCTTCACTTGTGTCCCCACAGCGGCTGCGCTGCAGCCTCACGTAGCTCCCTGTTTTGAGCCCAGACATAACACGCCCCACGGCAGCTCTAGGCCCAACCTGTCCCTTCCTTTGGCGAAGCCCCAGCTGGCTCCCCAGAAACAAAAGGCGAGCAGACCCCTCACTGCTGCCTCCGCAGTACCTGAGCACATTGTCCGCGATAATGTCCATCAGCTCCAGCTTCGGCCTGACGAAGAAGATGATGTTCTTGACGTCAGCCTGGGGCAGGCGGCCCGGCTTAAGCGTGAACATCTTTTCCACCTCATGTTCCTATGCGGAGACACGGCCTTCAGCGAGCTGCAGGGAGCTCCGGCGGCGAGAGCCGGCAGCTAAGGGATCCGCCGACCCGAGATCCGACCCCGCTGACGCTTTTACCTTGAGGAGTGAGTACTGCGCGATCAGCCCGAAGGGCCCGGTCAGATACTCGTCCCACACGATCGCCTGCGGGGAGGGAGAGCGGCATCAGGGCCGGGCCGGGCCGGAGACCCCAGACCCCCAGCCCTACGCACCTTGGAACCCGCGCACTTGTCGAGGAACTCGCGCAGCTCCCTGCGCCCCGCCTCGCGCAGCGCCGTCAGGTTCACGCGCCCCGAGCTCAGGTGCGCCGCCATCGCTCCCTTCCCCTCCCCGCGCAGTCTCTGATCACGTGACGCTGCCGATCACCTGACGCCCCCGACACGTGGGATGGGCGAGGCGGGGCCGCGAGCGGGCCTGTGCCACAGCGCCCCCTTGCGGGCGCCAGGATATCCGCACCAAATCCCGGCGATTTTGCCCCAAACTCCCCCGTTTTCCAGCGGTCCGGTGACGTCAGCGGCGTTCACCGGCTGTTACCGACGGCCCGCAGCGCTGCAGACGGTTGACTTTCTGTTTATTTACAGCGCGGCCCGGAGGGCCCGTGTGCGGGACACCTCTGTCGGCAGCCCGGGCTGTAGTTCCGCTCTCGGAGGGTCCCCAGCAGAACCGGCTCGCCGCGTTCGGCCCAATCTCCGTCGCACGTTTCAGCCAAGTCTCGTCTCTGCTCAGTCACTGCACTTTCCGGAGTTACCGGCGGAGTTTCGCAGGCGGTCTCCGCTTCCAGCAGCACCGACGCTCCACCTGTTACAGCCAAGGGGTGGTTTGTGCGGAAAGGCTCCTGCTGGTACTGGCTCCGGTGCAGACCCAGGTAGAAAGGCTGCACTTGCAGGACAGGTGACCCTAAACCAACCCACGCAGGATTCCATCCCCTGTAAGCCACATTCACTCTAAAACTGAGGGGTCAGCGTGGTGAAGCCACGTTTGCAATGGCCAACAGCTAAGGATTCTGCCCATTCTTCTGCCTTCCCCGTCTGTCAGCTCCCGAATCCAGTTCCTATCTGCTGCCGAGTCCAGCTTCCATTCATACCACCCGTGGTTGGGTATGTATTTCACTATTTTCTTAAGACAGCCCTATTTTCTCCTTATTGTTACTGTTTCATTAAAGCAGTTTAGTTTTCTTTTCCAACCCCCCCTTATTCCCTTTCCCTCTGAACAGGGCAAGGAGTTAATAACAGAGCATCTGTCACTCAGCAGTGGCCAGCCCAGCCCTGACCTCTGACCCAGACCAGAAAGATAGAAATGAAAACACAGCTTTTTTTTTTTTCCAAAATATAACTTTAATATATATATGCATATATACACACACCACACACAATAGAGAGAAGCTGAAAAAAGAAAAAAAAAAAAGGATGTCCCACATCAAAAAACAGTTGTTTTACGTGTGCACAGCAAACGGGTTTCTAACGAACCCCACAACAGCTCCGCTTCTTACCTGCCTCACGATTTCATCTTTCACATGCTCGTCAAACCGCAACCCCGAGCTCGCGTTCGCCGAGAGAAATCACAGTCATATGAGGAAAGGAAAATAAGAGGAAACATTTCCCAACCCAGTCCAGTGTCAAAAAAAAAAAAAAAAAAAGAAAAAAGTTTAAAAATCTAAATGTACAAATTCAGCCTTAAAATGGTTTAGTGCAAATAGGAAAATTAACAGCATAATTTTAAGGTATTTAAATAAGCTTTAATATAACTATAGTGCTTCGTTCCTATACATGTTCTCCCATCAACAGATGCAACAGCAACGGGGGCATTTCTTGTTAAAGAGTGGGGACAAACCCAGAACTTGGGAAGAAACAGCATAAAGTCATTTGTTAAATCATTTATTTATATTTCACTGAAGTTTATTAAAGGGAGATCGGGGATTTATTAGTGGAGGAGCAAAATATTTATCCATTTACTGATTCTGGAGTGGATGGGGCAAGGGGAGGGGGTGTCAAGAAATGCTGTCCCTTCTCCTGACATTCAGCGCACACAAATGCTGGTGGTGTAAATCGTCCGGCTGGGGCGCGCGGACAGCCCGTCCTCCCGTGGCCTTAGAAGGTCTCGTCGTCATTGCAGTCGGCCGTCCAGTGCCCGAACATCTCACAGGTATCGCAGTAGGGACGTTCTTCTCTCCTGCTGCCGTGGTAGGCTGAGTGAGGCGGCTCCTCCAGCATCTGTGCCTGGGTTGGACAGTCTTCCGTGTCGTGAAGATCAAAGCAGCCGCAGATGTCGCAGAAGAGACGAGGTTTCTTCTTCGAAAGGCTTTCTTCCTCGCTGCAAGATCAGCACCAGCACAAGTCAAGCAGGGAATTTCTCCTTCAGAAAAGAGACTGCCCTGCCCTGAAAGCTGTCTTGTGCTTATTCAGGCTGAGGAAACACCACAGTGGTCAACAAAAAACCCCAAACAAACCCCCTCCTGAAGATCTGACATCTCAACTACCCTGCAGTTCCCCTACAATCCCTTATACTATTTACTAAACCAGCTGCTCTGTTTATGTAAATATTTGCACAAACACAGACACTATTTAAAAAAGGAACACATGGAAACAAACTTCTCTTTTCCCTTCAGACAGAAGGGATCCAAAGTCACAAGATACCAAACAGGTTTTAGTTCTGTTTCTCTGAACTGGATCTCCCCATCCCAGTACAGCTACCAGCCTCTTGAGAGCAAACACTCTTCTGCTTAACCTGGAAAGGGCCAGACTCAACCAGATGTTACGATACCTCACTGTTTGTGATTGATAACTACAGAGATCATTTTGCACCAGTGGATACACCCTGGTAACGGATCTAAAAAGAAGGCTGGATTCAATCACTGAATTCAAAAGAAAGTGACTTTTGTCCTTCCCAACAGCTGAACTCAGGCCGGTGCATTGTGCAGCCGATACCTGACTGCTGCCGATGGCTCCTGAAACACAAGCCAAGGTTTCCTTTAGGATTTATACCTGTCATAGTTATTTATCTCCTCTTCGTTGCCATTGAGGGCTGCTTCACACATTCGTTGTATTTTCAAGTTCAGTTCTTCGTTTCTCCTTTGGAGATCCACTATCACTGAATTTAGGAAGTCAATCTGCGACAGTCGGGAACAAGGAGGGTCAGCAGGGTGAGGACTGCACTTCAGAGAATGCAAACAATCAAGGAATCGCTCCAAGTGACACGTGCAGATCCGCATGGACCCTCACCACTGGCTCACTGCATTACAGAGAGCGCCCAGGGACACTGGGGACGGGAACTTCCCAAAGGACCCGAGAGATCCTTGGTGTGATTTCTGGCCTGGGAGATGGTATTTTTGCCCAGCCACACGTCAGACATCGGTGGGTCTTGACCCACCACTGAGTTCTTTTCCTAACGTTACATTTTGCAGGTAAATCCCATTGTTAATTCCGATCAGAACAGTGTTTCTGCTCCTCTGAACCTGCACTGCTGGTGGGTGCTCTCAGAGCTGTCCTGGAGGGGCCGTGGGACAGCACCCATTGCCATCTCCCAGAGCTAGGTGAGCAGCAGCACTGCTGAGGGTAATCCAGTAATGCTCAGCAAATGAACATAGTGAATAAAATAAGGGAAGCCAAGAAGCAAAACAAACCTCATGCTGAGTGGAAGGGTTGTCATCAGCAGGTGAGTTCAAGGAGGCAGAAAAAAAAAAACCCAAACAGAAAAAGACAGGTGTGTGTTAATTACAGTATTTCTGAGCTCTGTACAGACTAGGAAGGACATTTTTTAATCACCCTGACTGACATTAGTGATCTAACAAAGACTTTTATAAGGAGCAGAAGTTGCTTCTGTTCTGGGTTCCCCAGGCCACCCGCTGAGCAGCCCCACTGCATGTGGCCATTATGATTATCTCCAACTCTCTGATACACCTTTTCCCTGCTACCAAACACATGCTAACAGAGTAAATTCCTCGCCTCATTACTGCCAGCCCTCATTCTGAGTAAAGTTCTGCACTTAAGAAGCAGCAGAGATCAACATTTTCCACCACAGAAGCTTAGAAGTAGCATGTGAGCTCAGGTAGCCCATTTCTCCAAGCACCACAGACCCAGGCGGCCCAGACCTTACTCTTTGTTCACACCCAAAAGAACCCCCTGGAAACACAGCGAGGAGCAGTTCACGAGTGTGCTCTGCTGGGCTGCACCACCCCAGCAGGCTGCAGGTCAAACCTTGCCACCCTTCCTTTCCTGCTCACTTCCTCAAGCTCCAGTAACCAGAACTGTTTCCCCAGTATCGCTTATCACTTGATTCTTAGTACGTCCTGCCATTACTATTTCCCTTCAGAAGGAGAAGGTTACAAGAGAAATCTGCTCATTATAATCGTGATGTACAACATCTGATTAGGAACTGTCTTTGGAAAAGCCTTTCCCCTCTGCCTGTAGGCACAGTGCTGTTTTAGGATGTTGATGTTCCAGATCAAATACCTGCTTCTCTTTTGCAATTTCATCTTGAAGTAGATTAGCAGCAATGTCACCTTTAAAGGAAAGAAAACCAAACAACAAAACCAAACAGGTTGTAAGCATCTCGTAATTTAAATCATGAAGCACACAGTGGCTCAGTCAGAGACTGAAATGATGTAACACATCCCTGGTCTTCAGAATATCTTGTTCTCACCACTTTCTAATCACTCAGAGTGAGCTCCAGTAAGCATGACTTTTGGGGGAATTGTTCTGACCACTGTATTACGGAAGCATATTCAAAGCTGCACATTATTCAAGTACAAAAAAATGTATGGATGGGTGACAGCTACACTCATAGAGTCTGCAAGGGACCCTGCTCTGGAGGCTGGAGGGGTATGAAGCTTAAGAAGCTCAGCACAAGTGTCTGAAACGTGGGATTCCTGGCCCTGTGCTCGGGTGGGTGGTTTTGTTGCGATGTCTACAGATTACTTCACAGCCACAGCAGGGAAAACCAAAACCAGCTTGAAAGAGGCTCTTGCACAGAAGCCACACCAGGAACAGGATAAAATTATATGGTTCACAGACATTTCATTTCAAGTGAAATTGCCCCCACCCCAGTATAAACAGGGTTAACTGGCAAGGATGGTGGCTTTCATATTTTGCAGCTGGTCACACTTTTCCCCCCCCTTCACTCGTGTGTCCTACAACAGAAAAGTCACATTTCTCAGCTTCAATTAGTCAAAGCTTCTTATATCTACACATGAAAGATGAAGGTCCAGACAGTAGTGAGGCTTGCTCGCTCTTTTACCTGAGGAGCTAGTTACAGTTAAAGGCTGTTCATTGTTTTCCTTGAGTTTTTGCTCCAAGTTCTTCACTTTTTCCTCAAGTTTCAATTTATC
Organism: Megaceryle maxima; assembly: GCA_024605025.1. NCBI lineage: Eukaryota > Metazoa > Chordata > Aves > Coraciiformes > Cerylidae > Megaceryle > Megaceryle maxima. Next base: position 53,006 of record JANHGN010011198.1, read on the forward strand.
AGACTCCAGTGACTTAACCACTGACTGCAAGGTTTTTGCAGAAGCATTTTCTCCACGGAGCACTGTGATCTGCAAGAATGATTTGAGAATGCTTAGGCCTTCCAAAATGAAGTCAGAGCACCACGGCAACATCCTTAGTACCAAGGGCTAAACAGCCACCAAAAATATAAGCTAGAAGTCACCCAAATAGGCACAGATACCCAAAGATTCAATTCTATGGTTTAATTATCCTAAATTAATAAAGAATCAGCCAACTCTTCAGTAGCAAGCATACAAAGCCATATGCTTCTAGCCATAACTTAATCCAAAACTAAGAAGCATCCGACTGTTCCACATTTACCTCATTTCTGAGTTTTTCCAGTTCCTCATCTTTTTGTGTGATCAAGGCACTAGTGACATTGATGGATTTTTGTAAAGATGCTCTCTCATCATCAATTTCTTTTTTTAATGTTGATTCTCTAAAAGAAAACCAAATACAACCAGAAATCACCTAAAGAATGGATTACTGTGGTTGCCTAAAGATGTTTTGTTTAATTTCAAGTATTTGACTACTGTAAGAAGTGGCTCTTAAAAAGCAAATTTCCATTCTGTACTTGACTGAGATTTTATATAAACATTTCAGATGTTACAACTGTGGAAACAAAGCAAAAACTTTACCTAGGTAGTACATGCCAGAATCTGCAAATCACCGTATCCATTTGAATTTAAAGAAGCAAGTTAATAGACTGGGGAGATACAGGATAAACAAACATGTTGCACAAATGTTCCACAAAAACCTAACTCCAGAGTTTTGTTACTTCTTGAAAACTATTAACAGTTAGCAACAAAACACACATGCAAAGCTCATTGTACAAGTTGTCATGCAAAGCATTGATGATGCTGGAAATATCAGTTGGTCCTCACTAATTTCAGTGACATCATTATTTCCCCAACACACATCCTGCCAGAGTTTCTGGGCCTTTAACGACGGTTGTTTCAGCACAAAATCATGTGGGATTTGTGTTACTTCATGGAAGAAGGGTTAAGAAGAGATCCTCCAGAGCAGGCGAACCCCCTTCTGTGTATCTATGTCCAGTTTTCCCAAGGTTTTTTCTGCTGATCTAACAAGAGACATGACTTATGCCTACAAATCCTGTCCTGTTGGTCATCTGGAGGCATCCCAGCTATGACATCCTCACGCTGATGCTAATGAGGCTTCCCGAGAGGTCACCCAATACACAGAGGTGTAACTGTCCTCTGATGCCAGGACTATTGCTCCAGAAGTTCCTTATGAACTGAAAGGATTTTGCTTGGTTAAATAAAGTAATTGTTACTGTTACTCAAAAAACCCCCTCAAACCCTAACAACAAAAACCATTTCCTTATCTAGAAGAGAAACTTGCTTTTCTGAGCAGCTGGCTGCCAGCTCTCTGAGCTTCTGCAGCCGTAGCCAGTTTTCTACAGAATCCCATTTATGCAAATACATCTGGGTTTAGAGGATCCCAGTCTCCCTGCCCAGCAGCGAGCAGCTTCTCTTCTTACTACTGGAGGGTGCTGGAGACAAACTAGGCTACCTGAATGTGAACCGGCTACACAAAAAGCCTGGAGTGGCCGATATGTCAGAGACACCAAGTGACATAATGATTTAATTCATAACTAAACTACACTGCACCCTCTTAGAACTGCTGGAGAGGGATGAAGAGCAGAACGTGTCCTTGTGTGATGATGCTCAGTAGGTAGGTAGGGGGGGAGCTGTTAAGTTCAAATGGAAAAGTTTTCATATCCACTGTATCTACAGTTAGTGAGAGCCACGATACCCAGACCATGAAATACAATAAATCTCACCGACCCAAGATAAACAGGAAACTCAACAATGAGAGCACAATTAATGCAATTCTTTCATTGTTAAGATTATACTCAGGAATGGAAACAGCAAGTGGAGAATCTGGGGTTTAGAAAAGCCGATGCAGCTGCCAAACAAGAACCAAAAGGGCGATTTTGGTGTCGGTATATTTTCACAATGAGAGAATTAATATAAGCAGAAACACAACAAATTGCAGACTGCACAAACTTGCCTTCAAATACAAGTTATACTCCTGGTAATAAAAAGGGCAAAGGCATTTAATAGATCTCCTTGCCAGGGCTGGTTCAACAAAGCACTAAAGGCATGACAGCCATCCCTGTGCTCCGCAGCAGGGTTGCGCACACGCTCCAGCCTAACCCATGTCTCTAAATGCTTTGCTGAATCGGATGGAAAGCGCAGGGTGGTGGTGCTGTGGGAAGGAAACGTGCCACCAGTGCCAGGGATGCTGCTGACATAGCAGAGTTGCCCTCTCCAACCCACTGAGCTGCGAATACAGCATTTACTTAAGGCTGGGGAAATGGGAAAGAACATCTGGAAATTGCTGCTCACAAGCTCTGCTGTACCTGAGGCTTCACCCGGGCTTCCCTCTGCTGTACACGCAGCTGCAGAAGGGCAGATGGAAACCCCAGTGACTCATCTCACGCTCAGAAGCTTGTTATTTAGCCAATGTTTACACTTTCTGGTCAGATCTTCATCTTACAGATCAAGACCAAACATGTGCTTTTTGTACAAATACTGTTAACTTGCCATTTACTGGGCTTGGTTTCAACCACCACAAGCATTTAAGTGGCTGAAAAAGGCAAACAGTTTGTGAGCATATAAATATATATTTACAAATTCAATATAGGAGTCTGGAATATTGTAACACAAGGGGAGAGAAACAGGAGAAGAAAAGAGGAGAGAAAACAAGGCAGGGGGGAACATCCCTGCACTGCAGCATTGTTTTTTCTTTTGCAGGGCAGGCTTTGCAGGAACAGTGCTTTACAGCATCCAACTGGAGGCCCTCTAAAATGTGGAAACTGGAAAACCTACAAATATAGTAGGTCTATGTCACTACTTATATTTAAGTGTGGATCACAGTTCACTGCCAACATCAGAGGAGAGTATACCCCACTGATGCTCTCAGCTTCAGTAGCATTCGTAGTATGATTCATACAAGAGGCAGTAAACGTAAGGAGCATATGTTGAATGGGGAATAACTACACATAGTGGTTACTTGCAAGAAATATCTTGTGGAAACTATTTATTTTGTTGGGGAAAAAAAGAAAAAAAAAAGAAAAAAAAAGAGGAAATTGATTTGGTGAACTTAAAACTTTTTCCCTGCCAACTCAAGTCCAAAAGATCTGCTTGCCAGTGAGGATTTAAGAACAACAACAAAAATGACTCTGTCATTTCATGCACCAGTTTAAAAAAAAAAAATCTCACTTTCTTGAGGGGGTTACCATGTTTTGAGCAGTGTGTGGAAGTCATGGGACAGAGAGGTTTTTAACAGGAAAAAAGTAATAATAATAAAAAAAAATATCACCCAGATTCTTCCCTTACTACAAAAATAAGAAATTCTAAGAATGAAGCAAATACCTTAAAGTGTTACTGGGCAAGCTTTAAAAATGCAAGATAACAAGAACCACACGTTAGAAACATGAAGTAGAAATGCAAAATACTGTAAGGAAGAATTAAATTTGCACCAAGGGGCTTTTTTGTCTTGGTAAAAAATATAGGCTTTTTTTTTTTTTTTTTAAACATATATATAGCTGAGTATTTTACAAAACAAAAGCAAAACACCAAGGGACAAAGGCAGCCAAAATATGTACAACAACTTTACTTAAAAAAAAATAATTATTTATTGTAACGTGGATAGACTTTCTTGAGTCTTACCATTAAAGACACACAGATATAGCAAAGGAAGCAAGGGTAGGAAAGGGAAGAGAGAGGAATGAGATGAGTATCGATAAATAGCGCACGCTCAAAGACAGTTAGACAGTCAGCAACCCACAATGAACCTAAATGAGCTGAGGTAACACAGAATCCCCTTAGATTTCCAAGTATCAAACTCCTGTCACTGCTAATCCAGCCATTTCATAGAGGGAGTTGTTAAAATAGAGGAAGAGAATTCCTGTGGGTGGAAGGAAGGTGAGGAAACTACTGCTAGAGGTTTGACCTAATTGAAACAAAAAGATGGCTCTTCTTTGGGATCTCAAATTCTTAAGACAAAAGGAAAAAAATCATCGCTCATCTCATCACCAACTTCAGGGGAATTTGGGAATTTAGACTCTGTTTTTTTTTTTTTATTTAATTAGCTCTTTATTCAGCCTAGATTGGTTTTTTTGTTGTTGTTAGCAAATAACATGCTGGCGTTGTTTTGACCCCTAGTAGCCTACAGTCTGCTTCAGTGAGGTTGACTGTTTCTGTCACTCATTCTACCCTTTCCATTGGAGTTTATTCAACACTGTTGAGGAACATTATGAAGCTGGTCACAAACTTGGGTACCTCAGTGTTACTGACTGAACGTAATGTTAAAATTCACTTTAATGATTTATAGTGATCTAGAATATTTCAGGCAGCTCACACAGAATAAACACAGGAGAAGGAAAATCAGAGCCACACACTGTTCTTTTTATACCTAACTAAAGAATTTGTCTTTTAAAATGCTATGAAACAGAGCTCCTGGAAAGTATTGAATGAAACCTGGGTCCCCACTCCCTCCTTCCCTTCCTCAACTTCCAGGAGTTAGGCTTTTCAAAATCTGTGGTTTAAAACATGTTAAAATAAAAGGCTATCAACAGCATTCTAAGCTGTCAGCAGCACTGGCATCCTTCCTTTTGCTTGCTTCCTCCACAGCACACATGCTGGAGATGATCCTCTGTTGGTGTAAGCACATGAATTATTGTGGATGTCAAATGCTCTTTACACCAGGTGAAGATTTCTTCACCTTCACCTCCTTCACTTCATCTCAAAAAAAGAACTTCCACTTAAGGTGCTCTGCACAGCTGAAGGGCGAATGATGCCGCTCAGAAGGTTGGTTGAAGCTGGAAGTTTGGCTGTTCAATTGTCTCTCTATACAACAACTGATCAAACTTAATTCTGTGAGGAAGCTTTAGCTTGTGCAACACCCCCCACCTGCCTGCTGTCCTCTGGAAGAGTGAGAGATACAACAGAGCGTGACCCACCTCCCAAATAACTGATCATTAGGGGATGAAAATGGGATCAGTGTCTAATGCTGAGTAGCTGAGGATGTGCACGAATACCAAAGTGTCACTCACTGTTCTTTGTTGGGACCATTATAAATTCAGGAAATTCAACAGGGGGTTGGTTTGTTTTTCCTGGAACACATTTGGTGTCATGGAGAGATGCATCTTTTTCTTAGCATTTATATAACTATTTTTGAAAAGCTTCAGAACTTGGGACCATTTATTGAACATCCCAGTTTACAAAAGGATGCCCCCAGTCACCCAGGACAAATCTCCTGGTATTGAACAACAGTGCTGAATGAACTTCAATAACCACGGCCACAAGGAACGCAAGGTCCCAGAATTATGGAAACATTCCAATCAATGCTGAATAACTGCTGCTTTTATTACTGTCTGTCTTTTTTTTTTCCTTTCAATAATGATCCTTAGCATCACTGTATTTTTACCCTTATTCCTTAAGACCTTGACGGGTCAGAAGCGTACGCCTACATTTTTATCAGACTGAGACAATCCAACATTCCAGAGCAGACTAAAACCAAACACTAAACTGGTTACTGCAAACGAAGAGAACTACAACGCAAGAGGTGCACAGCTAAAGAGGAAATGGCAAATACCACCGCTTTCATCAGTACAGTTAACATTTCCTTCTCACTTTTAACAGAGAATATGTGGCAGATACCAGCTGTAATCCAGCGTGTGTAACAACCTCAGCACTTTTGACTATGACACAATAGGAAAGAGCTGTTTTCTCAGCAGTGTTTTGGTGTTATGCTTTCTGTAGGACTGTCTAGTTAAACACACACCAGAAAAAACACCTTACCTCTTTTTCATCTCTAGTAACTGGTTATTGAGTACTGATCTCTCCTCTTCCAGCTAAAACACAAGGACAAAAAGACCACAGTTAATACCCTAACAATTCTTTTCTTATCAGAGCATTATCATCATCATAAAACAAATGTGGGAGAGGCTGCAGAGCCTCCAAGTAATCAATTTGCTACTAGAACACCACAAAGTGTTGAACACCACAAAGAACAACAAAACACCACAAATAACACACAAAGTAACCAGGGCTACTAGTGCTTTTTATACATAGTATTTTATTAGTATTATTGCTTTATATGGTATTTCCAGGCCCTGTGCACTTCAAAGAGAACCTGGATATTAAGTTTAGCCTGGTATTGATGAATTATTGGGTTTGCTGTTGTTCTGACCTGGATAACTGTGTTACTGACTTGTATTTGTTACTGTACCATTATCTAAATTATTGATCCCTAAAGCTGTTGGTCTGGTGTCTGTTACCGTATCCTGAACCTTGCAACTCAGCAGGGTCACCGTAAGATCTTACAACTAGTAAGGCTGAAAAATACTTCAACTGAAAATACTGTTGCTGCAGGTTCGTGGGGTCCAAACTGACAGGCACACATAGGTTTTAGGTTTAGGAAAAGCAAAACAAAACAAGCAACCATAATTTGTACAACAACAAAGCTGTAAAGCCCCACCACGTAAATTCTGGAGTAGCTAAACTTCTGATAAGGTCCAGAAATTGAGTATTTTTCAGGTCAGTTATTTCTTTTTCACCATCTCCTCCTCTTTTCTTACTCAATGGCTTAAGTCAGCAGTTGCTGCCCTGCAGAAGTGCTTGTAGTAGCAGCTACCCATGACTTGACTGCAACCCGTTTAGATTTTAGGGTACATCCCCAAGGTTAGCGAGACCTACAACTATAACAGAAACCTCAGAGCCCAAGTTTGGCCCAGACAGGCATGGAAAGCATTAAGCAAGCTGTAAGGAGAAGGAAGCTCATCTGCCAGCCTCCGAGAGGAGGTTAAATGCAGCTCACCTAGATAAACTGTCTTCTCGTTTTCTGACAACTTGCCTTCTCCTTTCATATACAACAATGCTGTTAAGACTTCCAGGTTTAAGATTAATTGGTATCATTTGCCTGAGGCTTAATCAGACAACCTTCCTGACATGAAAAATAGCTACTAGAATGGTGTAGAAACATTAATATTAAGACATCTTCAAGCAAATCAAAATATCTCTCTCAAGGGAAGTGACCACTGTACGACTGCTGAGCACCACAGTACCACGGGGTACAGCCAAGCTGCTCCTGCAGGCACACCAAACCCGACTATTTCACCAGCAGCACAGAGTATACACCACTTCCAAGAATTTTTCTCTGCTTCCTACACAGAGGCAGCTTAAATGAGCTCCTCACATCTGCACAGACTGAGGGTAAACAAGGGAAAAGGAAAAAAGGGTGTGAAAATTCTGAGAAACATTTCATTCTTCAGCCTCTTCTCCAGACCCCTTCTGAGAACTAATTTACGTGGCCCCTCTCCTCCCTCAGACTCATGTCGCAATCTCTCGTGCATCGCACTTTTCCAGCTCGATTTTTGGACTGCTTTTTGGCACTGGCATTTCTCTACAGTCACAATGTACAGCATTAACCTGGCCACCTTCCACAATCAAATTGCTTCATTTCACCCTAGGCCAGCTTAACTTCCTGGTGTTTATGCTCTTGACTGCCACTTGCAATTGCAAAAAACCTCATCCCAACATCATTCACCTTTTGCTCCCTGCCCAGGTCATGTCCACAGAGCTCTGTGATGCTCCCCCCACCTCCTCCAAACAAACCCCATCTTTTTATTGGTTTCTTTTAGGAAAAGGTCATGGTGTCTGTTTAACTCAGAAATCCTCTGATGGTTGTGAAATGCTTTGAGATTGAGAGTATAAGCCCTGCATCCCTCCTCCCTTTTAGTTTCCTGGTTGGCTGCGCAGAGAGGAGTGATTTTTGTACAGACCAAGATAGAAAGTAGATTTAAAAGAGTTAGAAAAGTAAAGGAGAACAAGATGTTAGAGGAGTTGTGCAGCTTCTAACCCCCTGTGCAGCTACACGAGCCAGGGACCGAGTCATGAGCAGCTTCATGGTAGAAGGGGAGAAAGGACACTCCTCTCATCAATATTTCTCCAGCAATCCGCTCACTCTCGTCAGCCTCAGGGTAGACTTCTCGCATACCTTTAATAAAAGATGGACCAGCTGAGCGAGGAGATGTTTCCACATTCTCCCCAGTGAAGTTCAAATGCCTGGGCAAGTTCTGAGGCTCCCAAAATACCAAACCAAATTATTTGCAGCCAGGAAAGTTCCCCGAGCTTAGTATCTGACTGGGAATCTTTAACTAATTACAAACAGCTAATTATTTATGGATCAATATAGAAAAGCACCCCATAGCATCTTTAGTACAAGACACTTTAACCTTTAGATGTCAGGATAAATCATTCATGAAAGAGTATTCATTAATTTTGCAAAGTGTGTCACATGCAGCCACAGATTCACTAACCCAAATTGACTAACACACTTGCTAGAATTTATAGAGCTACCATGGCAACCGCTCAAAATACTTAAAACATACGCCTGCAACTCTTCGTACTGCATTTTAATAGCCACATGCACAGAAACTCAGCAGCACAGCTCCATGCTGCGCTTTCCTCCGATATTTCAGCACCTACTGCATAAAACATAGCTCCACGAGCAACCCTGCTCCGTGTTAAACCTCTTCATTTTTACCACGGATGCTTCTGCTCTAAAATCTAATCGAGCAATTCTCCGTAGGAACGTTTCTTCTACTCCCCACAGCCAGTGCCAACCAAAGAAGCCCAAAACGCGTTGCCTCGCCACGGCGTGTGGTCATCAGAGCGACAGCACGGCAGAAGTGGTGCTGGGGATCTCCAACACCCTGCTAGCCCAGAACAGGGCTGGCTGTGCCACAGTCCTCAAGGCTGGCTGGTTTTCTTGCCATTTCCATCAGAGAACCCAGCAAAGTCAAAGGTGGAACAAGGGGACTCTCAGTTTAGGTTGGGTAAGACCTAAAGGGAATGTGCAAAACGTCCTACTCAGGGCAAGAGCAGGTTTCTCTCAGACTGAGAGGGACACTCAGTACTTTACAGGCTCCAGACAAGACAGGGAATGTTTTTTAGGAACAAGCAGGCAACTGGACAATTCTGGGCAGGTGGACCACATGTTTCACCAATGAGAGCTGAACAACACTGAACAGAGAAGAGCTATGCTCATTAGTTACATGACAATCGGCAGGAAACCTGCATTTTACGATGACACCATTTTGCTTTTGTTCCTTTTTCCACACCAGAGCTCCCTGGAACACCAAACACCTCTTCCCAGTTTTTCAGGAAGCCACACAGCACACTAGACCTGAAGACACTGCAGCCCACAGCGGGCTGCTTTCCCACCTTCCCAAGATTCAGATTATGCCTTCCTCGCAGAAGAAGTCATCACAAAACACAAACGGCTGAGGAAGGCAAACAGACTTTCTCCAAGCTCTAGCAGATCTTTGATCTCAAAGCCATCTTCTCACGGGCAGAAAAGGCCACGGTGCAGATGAATTGAGCATATTCCAGTTTGCAAGATGACTGACTAATCCCTGTGCTTCACAGGTTACAGCTGTCCATGCTGGCAACGAGAGAAGGATCCCTGCTGACTGATCCACAGTAGGCAGGATGCAGACAGCAGGACTCCTTCACAAGCTCATCTGGAAACAGCAGAGGCCACAGCCCGATGCTGCAGTGACCGCGGCCGACCTACACCCTGGGACTGAAGGGTCCCCTCCCTCGGGGGCTTTCTGTGTATCAACTCTGGCTACATACAATAGCAGAAAGATTTGACCGATGTTGCCAAATCCTTTGCAAGTTACAACTCTTGCTGAAAATAACAGGTTGCCTCAAAGGCTCTGAAATAATTTAAGAAAACACGTGGGAGTGGGGAGCAGAGCTCTCGCTGGCTGTTTAGGATGACAGCGTTCTCTTACCACACCGCTACTCAGATGCCGCATGAGTCAGTGGTTGAGCCCACACGTCTGGGACTCTTCTTAATCATCTCCAAAAAGGCTCTTTAGGATGAAGCAGCTCTTGCATTACTCTTGTCAGCAGCCAAAAGGGTTTAGAAACTGGCCAGATCTGTAGTCACCCAACCTCAGTATTTTCCCACTGGAGCCTTGGGGAAAAGTCAAGCCTCTTGGCTTTAAAAAGATCTGGCTCTGTTGCAGGATAGAAGAGCTCGGTTCCTCTGTCACTGGGAACAGGCACATCCCTTTTCTGCACAAGTGCTGTCTCAGAAAGGCAATATATGAACCTAGGTCTTCTACCTCCTTGCTTTTGGACAAGATCTTCCAAAGATGCCTTCACAGTGTGGCTGTCACTGGAACCGCTCCGCAAGAACTTAACCCTCCATATTTAATGGCTGTAAATCTGATTTATCTTTTGGCAAGTACCAGTGTTATAAGCTGTGTAACTAAACGCATATTTTAAGATTCCAACAACACATTCAGATGTAATAGTAAAAACTAAAAAATAAAATTTAAGACGAGTCTTCTTCACCCCTATAAAGTACCAGCAGAAAACCACTGTACACTGATTGTACTCCTCCAGTACCGACTGCCCGGCAGCAGCACCGTTATCTGCACGCACAGCAGGAAGTTCAAGCAAGCACCCACGTGCATAGCGAGTTTCAGAGACAAGAGTCCAACCAAGTAGTTTTAAATAGTATTCTGGAATAGGTCCGAAATAGTCCTTTTTTTAGATTATTTTTGAGGGAGGATAGAGCAGGAAGAAGGAGGAGAATTAAACAGTAAAATCTCCTTCATACTGGGTAGATGGAGATTTCCACAGTTGTATAATAAAAATTACTCCTGTCAGAAATAGCAAGTGTCTGCTGATACATTAGGCTAAAGTATATTTACTTTATGCTTATTCCCAAGCCTCCCAATATCCTTCACGGGTTACGTAACCCCCTGTTACCCTGCAGCTCTAACCTCCCAGTGCAGGTGGCTTCCAAAATTATTTTAAAAACATTCTCAGAACTCATCATCTTTCAAGCCCAAACACGCAGCGCAGCGTCACCCAGGCATCAGCAGAAAGAGCACGCACAGCACTTTCACCACAGAGGAGGAAACGGTTCAGGTCACTCTACCTTCTGATGACTTGTGACTTCGTCCCTGCTCCTGCCCAGCTCCTCAGCAAGTTTCACGTTCTCCTCTTGCAAAGCTGCAAGCTGCTGGGACTTCTGAGCTGCTGCCAGCTTCAGTGCTTCGCTGCGAGGACAGAGTGTGCATCGTTACCATAGGAACGAGAGAGGCAAGAAAAAACTGTGGGAGAGATTCAGCTTCACAGCTTGGAAAAATACATCTAGGTCACGTGTCTAATGGCATCTATAATAAAGGTGACAATCTATACCTCCAATGCACGGGGTGGGTTTAACCCTGAAAAGCTGTAGCAGCACTAAACTCCCTTTTCCTTTCAATGTATCAGATATTCAAAGAAAGGAAGGGAAGTTCAGACTGTGAGTTCTGTGTGCTTCTGACGGTTAGCAAATGCTTGGATTCAGAAACACAGGGTAGGGTTTGACAGGAGTGCTGGTGACATTTATAGCCTAGACTTTCTCAAGAACTGAACTTTGTAGCTAGAGGTAAAAGATGAGATTCCTCTGAAAAAAAAAAAAACCAAACCCAAAGCAACAGCAATAAAACCGAACCAACAAAAATAAAAATAAACCAACAAGACGACAAACAAAAAAAGGAAAAGAAAGAAAAGCTAAAAGGAAAAAAAAAAAAAAAAGCAAAACCCCACAAACATACAGTTTCACTTATTTAACTACTCCCTACAAGGTCCGACACCCAAACATACAAGAACGTGCAAGATCACAGGAAGCAAAAGAGGAAAAGCATCTCATTTATTCCATTATTTTAACAGATACAAACTGAAAACGTGACAAAACAAAAGCTGAAGAAAAAAAAAAGAATGTTTTTGCAGGTTTCATTAGCCTATGTTCCCACTAATATGTGTGATATCCTTAAAGTAAATTTATTTCCAACAGGTTTTTGAAAAAAATATTTAGCAATCCTGCCTGTAACACAAGAGACTAACACAAGTTTTTGTAAGATTTGAGTTACCTTTCAAGAAGAGGTACGATTTATTTCGCTAAGGAATTTTTATGACTGTGTTTTGTTTTCATAAAAAGGAGTCTCAGCATCTCAGCACTCCAGTGTGCCAGTACTGCACAGAGTTAAACCCTGACTGGAATATTAAAAATACTTCTTACAACCGTGGGAGGTAGAAGAGCCCATAAGTCAGAAACTTACTTGGGCACTTCAAAATACAAGGACTCGATGGTCTGTTATTAGTCACGTTTAAACAAAAAGAAGCGTGGTTTACTTTTTGAGTTCAGCATGTAAAAGGACTTAAGATTTTTCAACCATTTCTTCTGTCTGTTCTCACCTTCACCAGTTTCCAATCCGACCCGCTGAGGCTGGTTTGCACAGGCCAGCTCTCATCGCTGAACAGCAACTCAAATTATCTTGGTGGGAAGCCACTTGCTGAGGCAGGAACACACCTATTTTTAACCACGACCGTTTGCTGAACGGCAGCACTAACCAGTTCTCCTCTTTTTGCTTTCGGCGTTAAAGCGCAGATTTGGGGCACGGTTAAAAAAAGCACACGAAATACTGGGGGCAATTTGTGTGAAATGCTCCCCTGTGTTTAGTGCCAAGGAGGTTGAAACTGGGAGCTGCCAAGTGCACTTGACAGTAAGTGGTACCAAACGAATCCAGCCGGTGTTTCTGCTTTGCTTCATCCTACTTTTACAGCAAGGCTCTTTCACAAAGGACATCAATGCCACTGTAACACCCTCCTGCCTTCAAAAGGCACCCGCTGCTCTGCAGGCAGCTTCACATCCCCAGCTGCAGTCACAGCTCCTGGGGGCAACATCTCCCCCCTGCTCTCCTTTGCAAAGGCCAGGGCGCTACCAGCATCAGCTCACCTCTAAGGGATTCTCTCTACACCAGTAATCCTGAGCAAGAAACACCTGTTATCAAACAAATTCCTTACTCTAATTAAAACAAGGCAACACACAATGTATTTATGACAACAAAGAACCATCAAGAAACAACTAGACAAGCTTCTGCTCATCCGCAATGCCTCTGACCACTGATGACCAGAGACCACATACAGCAATAGTCTGTAACTAAGAAAAAACAAAAAAACCCCAAACAAACAAACAAAAAAAAACCAACCCAAAAAACCACACAAACCCCCCCAAGGGAAAAAAAAAAAAAAAAAAAGAAAAAAAAAAAAATCAACCCCACAAAACAATCATGATGACAAGAACACTTCTCAGTGCTGAAGATTTTCAAGGAAGTATCTTCCACAGATAACTTTTGGTTGACAAATGCCAGTCTATTATGTTTTGTCTTTCCATGACAGCACAGTCTGCTGGCCCCTCACTCTTCTACCATTAGAGCAACTAACTAGTCTGGGAATAATTATTTAGCTTTGGCATTTCCCCACGAGCACTGAGGCTGGTAGGAATTGCTCATGGAATGAAATCCTGCCTTTCTCAAAGGAGGCTGCTGTCTATAGGAGCGCACAGATTTTGAAAAGCAAGCAGCAAAACCTGTCAGTCATACAGAAATAGTATGAGTTCTCTGTGCTGATTTCCTTTGTACCCCGTCTTCACCGCAGAGCGGTGGTTAAAAGCTGTCACAAAACAACTTAGAGAACTATCAATAATAATAATAATTAGTCAAAGCTGCTCTTAGCTGTCAATCCAGATTCCAGCTCTCACTCCATGAGTCAAGAAATTCCCAGAGTGCAGGTGGGAACAGGGATTTGTGATTTAGTACATTAGGTCCCCAGCAGTTGGGGGACGTACAGCTACTGCTGGGTACCAATAACCAGGATCTTTATTCACAGTGACCCACCAAAAGCTTTGGTACAGTGAGATTCCACAGGACGAACTCCTTTATACCAGATGCTTTGCAGTTAATTTGTTTGTGCACAATGTAATTTGTAGCAGGTAGGAGGTAGGTTCTCAAATGAAGCATCTCAAACAAGAAGCAATTAACTCTAGTTTTACACACTACAGCTGGCGTTTGCATTCTACCACTTAGAAAATACGAGCACACTGGGGCAACAGGAATAAGCTGGACAAAGCCAGCAATGAAAATAAAAGCAGAATGACATTTTCTATAAACAAAACCACTCAAAACTACTTAACCCTCCAAGTGTACTTATCATTAAATCCATCCAGCAATTCTTTACAGTAAAGCTTTTAACATAATGTAGTGCCCTCAGGTGGCAGAGCTCTGTACTTCTTCCAACAAATGATTTCAAGCAATGCTTGGAGTGAAGGAATTGCTTCAATACCCCTCAACAACTCACAAGTAACATTCTGATTTTAAGTTTTATACGTGTCAAACTATTATTTAATTTTAACCCACTATCAGCTTTATAAGTAAGGAAACTTGAGAGATATTAAAAGACAAAAGAGAGGGGGAAAGAAAGAGTAAATGTAACTACAAAGGCATATTTTAACAGATTTAACAGTGAAATACTTACAATGCTTTTGTAAGTTCTTCCACTTTCTTGTTCTCCAGATTTAGAAGCTCTTTGGCTTTATTAAGTTCCTCTTCATTTTTCAGGTTGTTTTGTTTAAGCATGTCCAACTTAAAGAGGAAAGAAACCCTCATTACACTAATGAAACTACACAGTTATTAGGTGTAGCAGTTGGAAAAGATACTCAGCAAAATGGAGACCAGAGCTGAGCTGTTCCACTTCTTCATCTTTAGCCCCTCAATTAATTCCCTCTGTTTGTACTGAGAAGCATTTGTCCAACTAAAAATGTTACGAGACTTCCTGCACTCAAATCGAGCAGCACAAAGAATTCAAAGTCCACCGAAGAGCTCCTTACAGTAATCTGATGTGAAAGGTAAAGCTCCAAAGCATCTCCATTTGAAATGCTGCAAGACTCAAAGCCCTTTTTTAAAAATTCAAATTAATTTTGTTAATTAATGTTAAAAAACCCACCCCAAACAATCAGCTGTTCCCTTGTTCTTGATTCCTCTACAAATTAAAAAAAAAAATCTGCTTTATCATACCTTAATTTCTGAGGAACAGGAGGCTGAGTGTTGCACTTGCAACCACAAGACATGAATTCCTTCCAGAGATCTCGTTGCACGAGGCAAATCGTTGCCTATCTATTTACTGAGCCTGCAGCTACCACGTAAACGCGAATCTTATTTGGTCGCATTCAGCGACACATTATCTTACATAACTGATAATCTTCAGCCATTCTCGTGGCATTAAAGGACCTCGTGGATTATTATTATTTATTTAATTCTTTTAATCCAGAAAATGAACTCCTGTCATTATTAACGTCACCGCTTTTAATTCTCGAGTCATCAGATCTCACAATTGCTTTGGTAGAAGCTGTGGTATTTAGGTTAGCCCAGCTGTCCACTACCCATTACTACAGGAGCTGCAAGAGATGAAAGAGCCATCCAAAGGGGGCCTCAGGGTGCTGATGATCTGCAGGAAAGATGCCACTTCAATGCTAAACTAGATACTCTGGGGCAAAAAAGTGTGAAGGAAATGAGTGAGGATATTCTTCCCTTCTTCAAACCCTGAAATAGCACAAAGTGGTGGGAGGACAGACTGAAAACGGGTCCCTAGAGGAACTGCTGCTCATGTTGGACTGTGAAGTTCTTTGGGACCGTTGTGCTCGTGTATTTGTACAGTGCTTAGCTCAGCAGAACCTGTACCTGTCAGACCACAATTCTGCTTAACAGAAAAGTGGACAAAGGGAGAAATGATAACATTACACATGTCAAGCTCACAAAGGTCATACAACTAGATAAAGCACCCAGATTTTCCATCAAGATGCACTCACCTAGTAAATTGTCACAAGCCAGCCAAGACTGAGTATTGAGGTGGGCAAAGGAGAGAACCCACTCCTGCCTACTCTAATTCTCTGTAACTTAATGGCTGTTCCTTACGAACTAGGCAAACATTTTCATAGAAAAGCATTTAAATGTGATTACTTCATTCTGTAGCTTCTCATTCATCTGTCTAGAGTTCTCCAAAGAGGCCAAAGTTTCAACCTTTTCTTTGTGAATGGCATCCTTCTCTTTGGTCACCTTCTCCACAGCCTGGAGAGCATCTTCTGCCATTTTGGCAGCCTGTATATAAAGGGGAGTGAGGTAAAAAGTATTACCAAAGGGACCTCTGAAAGCAAAAAGATGAACCACAATACTTTATGCTCAGCTCCACGATTTGCCAGATGCTTTCCAATTAAATAAGGACTTCAACTGGGAATTTATCTGCATTTTGAAGCTGCATAAAGTATAAAAATAAAAGGACATGAGAAGATTTAACTCCATGCAGAAACAGATCATAAGCCCATGCTTGTGTCACCACCGAGGAGGCCCATTTCTTCTTTTCTAACGCCTGGATTTCTCATTGTCACTACTTTTTTTTTGCTCCTAATCACTTTAGACAGTAATAGTTCCATAAATATTCACTTCCAACACACTGCTCTATTTTCAGAAAATGTGGAATTATAAAAAGCTGTTAAAAAACAAAATTGAAAGAGACTTAAAAATGAAACAGAAGCTAATGCCAATTATCGCCTTATTTCAGCGCTGTTCATTATGGCCTCATAAAAGGAAATATCTCACAAGAATATGAAAACATCTAGGCAGGAACAATACATTCCTATAGGATATCTTGATTCCAATGTGTATTCAAAGTGATTTCACAGGCTTCAAGCCACACAAACTGAAATTCAAATAACTTTACAGTATTTGTTGGTGGTGAATACAAAACACTTCTGTGAATAAAAAGAACACCAGACTTGTCAACGTTTAACAGACTGAAAAGTCCTGTAGTGTAAATTTAAATGGTTCTCTTACACTGCTGTTCATCCAATTACATTTACAGGAGCTGCAAGTTGTTTTGTCATATTCTGAGTAACCCAAATTTGTAGTTTACTGTAACTTAACAATTGCACAAAGATCTAATCTAAAACCTTGTCTGTTACTACTCTTGCTTTTAAGCTGCAGAGCACTTCAACAGAAGGAGCAGCTCAATTTCTCTGACCAGATTCAGGAAACAAAACTTCCTTTTATTCACAGTTTACGTTGTTTTCTTGCAACATTCAGCGACAACATTGGCTTTTAGATTTAGAAAAATATGTATTTGCTTTTAATATTGAAGTTTTTCAGATTCACAGTTACAACTTAAAAAAAAGAAATGAATAACAAAGTCATAGTAATAGATTGAGAGAGACCGTAATTCCAGCCGGTCTGTACTGAGATGAAGTGCTGAGTGTGCAATGAAGTGCAGAGAGGAGACCACTGGTTAGTGCTCAGGGTTAGTATAACCATATTTGATTGTTTAACTGTGTGTTTCAATACCTCCGTTTTTTGTGCTACCGTTTGGGCCTGGAGAGTCTCAATTTCTTTTAGTTTCAAAGCCAGATTGTTCATCTCCTCCTGCAGCATCTGACTTTTGCCCTGAGAGACCAGCAATTTGTCTGAGAGGTCACTATTAGTTTGTTCTAAAAGTGCTACTTCCTCGTGCAGTTGATAATAATCCTTGGAGAATTTCTCCTTCTCTTTTAGTATTTCTTCCTTAATGATGAGCAGACTCCTCTGTTCAGCAAGCAGGCTGTCTTTTTCCTGAAGTAACTTCATCCTCTCCTTCTCTGTCACCTCTAGACTCTCGCAGACAGAGCTGTGCAAGTCCTGGAGCTCTGCTTTTGATTTAGACAAGGAAGTGAAGTCACTCTTCAGTCGTTCCATACTGGAAGCGAGCTGCTCCGTCTCTGCACGGAGGGTTTCTTTTTCTTTAATTATTTCCACCAGTTTCATTTCAGTTTTACCTTTCTGCTGAACTACAAGCTCTTTCTCAGACAGAATTTCTTTATTTTTCTCTCTCAGCTCTTCTACCTCCTTCTCTAAGGAGCTGATGTTGCTCTGAAGTTCCATACGTTCCAACAAAAAGGATTCCTTGTCCAGTTTTCTAGCTTCCTTTTCTATGGCTAAGTTTTCTCTCATAATCTCAATCTCACCATTTAATTTCTGACACTTATCTTGCAATTCAGTCCTCTCTCTGGCCA
This sequence comes from Megaceryle maxima, assembly GCA_024605025.1. Lineage (NCBI taxonomy): Eukaryota > Metazoa > Chordata > Aves > Coraciiformes > Cerylidae > Megaceryle > Megaceryle maxima. The sequence continues at coordinate 70,998 of JANHGN010011198.1, forward strand.
GCGTTTCCCTAGCAGAGGAACAGGTCTTCAATGAAGATGACAGGACCTGCTCGGCACGTGATGCAGCAGCCAGTTCATTTTCTAAGGTTCTTTTGGCATCCTGGGCCTCTTTCAGAAGATCTGAAAGGTTGCATTTACAGGCTATTAGCTCTTGATTTTCTAGAGTCTTCTTGCTTAGTTCTTCCTTGAGGGCTTCATTGGAGTCTCGGAGGATGGTATTCTCTTGGGCCAGAGCTCTCTTGGCCGAAACGTCCAGTTCACGTTCTCTCTTCATGTCAGAAATTGCATCCGCAGAAGACTTGTTTTCATCCAGAAGCTCCAAATATTTGTTCTCCAAGTCCTTCTTCTCTTGGAGGAGAGCTTCATTGTGCTTTTCAAATTGCAACGACTTAAGAAAAACAGACTCCTTTTCTAAGTTCAGTTCGTTCACTTTCTCGGTAAAAACTCTCTCAGCAAGCACAGCATCTGCTGTGGCCTTAGCAAGCTTTTCAGCAATTGCCTTATTTTCATCTAAAAGGTCCTTCCTTTCAGCCAAAAGCCTTTGTTCTGAGGAACAAAGCGCCTCTTTCTCTTGAAGCAACCGAATACATTCAGAATTGGATCTCTCTCTTGAGGCCTGAATTTCCTCAAGACGACGAGAGAGAGTAGCAAGGGAATCCTTCAGCTCCGTATTGTCTTTCAGTGCTTTGCTAAGTTCTTTACCTTCAGTCTCGAGTTCCGTTTGCATCTCTTCCATTCTGGCTTTTAATGCTTGGTTTTCACTAACCGTGCTCTCTAAACTCACACGCAGCTCTTCTAGGCTTTTAAGGAGCATCTCCTTCTCGGACTGCAGGCTCTGACTTGTCTGCAGTAGACTGTTCATTTCAGTTCTTAAGGCTGTGTGTGTGTTTTGAAGATCCGAGTGTTTACCTAGGGCTGAATCTCTCTCTGCAGTCAGAATTGACACTTCTCTGGCCAGGGCCTCACAAGAATTTTCCAGCTTCCGAATAACATCATCTTTCTCTTTAACAACTGCATCGTTCTCTTCCAAAAGTTTCTTCTGATAATTCTCCAGTTTTTCCCATTCTTTGATATGTTTCTGACATACCACATCCATGGCTTCTTTGCTGGCCTGAAGTTCTTTCAGCTGTTGGAGCAAGGTTGACTCTGAAGACCGGAGAGCATCATTTTCTTGAGTTATCTTCAGCAGGTCTGCCTGGGCTGCCTCTATTTCAGACAGCAACTTGCTTTTCTCAGAAATTAGTGCTACCTTTTCAGTGGTTTCCTGCTGGCTTTTGGCATCAACTTCTTCCTTCTGCTTTAGGATTTTGTTGTTTTCTGAATTAAGTTCTTCATTTATTGTCCAGAGTTGTTCTTGGTCTCGGTGCATTAATGAAATCTTTGATTCCAATTCTAGAAGTCTGGATAACAAGGAACCTCTCTCTAATTTTAAAGTATTCCCCTCCTGTGCCAAAGTCTCTTTTTCTGACATCAAACCCCTCATCTTGTCTGACATTAGTTCAATTTCTTTTCTGGCTGATGCTAACACAGAGCTTAAGGACTAAAGAAATAAAGTCAGGGAAAAGGGAAAACAAAAAATGAAGTCAAGCAGACAAATGAGAAATGTGGTTTAAGGGCAAACAGAGCTACTGTAATTTAAGTTTAAAAAAAGTGTATATACTGACACACAGTCCCCGTGCAACTCAGCCACTGACAGACAGCCCTGATAGAAACACCCACCATTTGCAAGAGAACCTTTCAGTGGTTAAATAATAATAAAATTAAAAAAAAAAAAAAAAATAAATCATGGTTTGAAGGCTCCTCCATACAAAACTTCATCTTGTTTTTAAAACTACTCTCAACAAACTTTCTGAATGTAAATTACTCAGAAAGAAGAGCCACAGATTTAATGAGCATCTAAGGGAATTAAAATGCAAGGAGTTCTATTAGATACTGGCTTCCAATTCTTAAATTTACCTTCTATATAAATAACTATCCACATGGTTCTGTCCAAAATATCTTGTCATAACCTGTTCAATTCAAAGCACCACATCAGTGGTGCATTTAAAAGTAACTTATGTGCCAATTTATACACTAAATATTTTGCTAAAGCATAAACCCAAAGATTACAGAGAATAACTAATGAGGGATAAAAGCAAGCAGCAATGTCAAAGGAACAGGAGAGAAAAGAATCACTGTAGTCAAGCAAATAATTGTGCATAATATGGGATCATACTACAGAATAAAATTTCAGGTGTGTAACACACAAAATAACAACATATTTTAAAAAGCATGCATTTAAAAACCAGTGAATAACATTTGGCTCCAACTGATTGTGCTGAGCCAGGTACCTATGAATGGAAAATATTAACATCCAAAAACTGTATGTCATGTTCTTGTGTTATCTAGAGAAGACAACCAGTTAGTCACATATGCTTCTCTTCCCTAACCAATATTTATCTACCCTGGAAACGTTTAGAAAAGAAACTGCAAAAATCTTACTATAAAATGGTGAAGCCAACAACAACAACAACAACAACAAAACAAAAAACAAAACAACAACAACAAAAAAACCCAAAACAACCACCCCAAAAAAACCCCCAAACCCCACCTACAGTCATTCACTGAAACAGAAAGATTTAAACTTTAAATTACTTGCAGAGTAACAAATGAAACGTACTTTGGCCTCCTCTGCTTGTTTTTTCAGCTCCTCAGCCTGTGTTTCTAACTCATCGTTCTTCTTTTGTGCAATTTTTAGTGCCTCTTCTGCATCCAGCAAGTTCTGCTTAAACCCTTTGATGTCTGCATCGTGTTTAGTGATCATCTCAGAAGTTTCTTTTTCATACTTCTCCTGAAGATCCTTATACTGATTCTGGCTAGTCTCGATTTGCTTTTTCTGACGGAAGATAAAACAGTTGGAACCCAGTTAAAGCAGCAGTGGCACAATATTCTGCACATCGTGAGCTTGTGCTTTTTAAAGTTCTTCTTACCATGTCCGTTAGTTGTTCCTGCATATTTTTCAGTTCTGCTTGATGAATCTTGAGAGTTTCTTGCTGACTCTGCTCTGCTTTCTGTGTTGTCTGCTCCACATTTTTCTGAAGCTGAACAGCCTTTTCATTTGCTTTTGTAAGCTCAAGTTGTATTTGCTCCAACTGCCTAGAAAGACCAAATAAAAGAACATTACTTTTTGCTGACAGCACGACAAGCGCCGAGATGAAAGACTCTAAATTATGCTGAAGTTCTAGATTCTGCCCAAGCATTTAGAAAGAGATTTAATTATTTAACATATAGAGAACATTCTGCTAAATTAAATATACACAAGTGAGACCGTGCTCTCGCTCGTGTGCAGAGAAACACAGCTGCCATTTACTCTGCCTCCAGTATGGAGTTTGTAAAGGTGAAGAACAACTATTCTACATACAATTTTTATTTGAAACAAAACACATTGTCTCTTGCTGGACAAAAAAGGTGACCCAAGTCTTTTATATATGTGAATGAACCAGGCTTATCAGGTCACCAAGTAATTATGAAGCACCATCACAAAACAGTCTGATTTATTAAAAAGGTTGTTTACTGTGGGCAATGAGAAGCACGTTACGTAAGAATTTTTGAATTGTAAATGTTAGATACTCTTCAAATTACTCTGAGAAGACTGTTTTGATTAATTTAGCTTGATAAGTTCGCTTGTCATATCAATGTGACAGAAGCAGCTTGTTCAGATATTTACAAAAAGATAAAATGAGAAGCTGGGAGCAGAGGAGCAAAGAATTAATGTGAGAATGTCCTTGCCAGTGATGGAATACCTCTCCTTCAACCGGAGCTCATCGTTCATTTTCGTAAGCTGGGCAGAGCTGTCTCCTGAAGACTTCATGATCTCTGCAATATCATCTTCAAGTTTGGCTTTAGCTTCCATCAGTTGCTGTTCTCTCTCTTCACGCTCCTTCAGTTTCTTCTCCATCACTGAGCAAGACAAAGACAAGCAGCCCAGTCAGTTTAAGAGAAAGGGTGTGTACAGATGAGCTAGAAGACAGAAAAGAACTGTAAGCAGAGTAATATTGATGCTATATAGCCTGAAAATTGTCCCCTTAAACATTAGGATTCTTTGACTTTTGAACTGTTAACTGTAGCAGAAGGTTAAGAACTTTTCAGGAACAGCAAAAAGGCAACTAGTCAAGAAATTACTCTTCCAGAAGTGATTCACTTAACTTCAGGCCATGAGAAGCCGATACAAGTCCTACTCATATCAGAGGGTAATCAAGCAATAGAATAAGATAGAATAATTTTACAGGTGAGAAAACTCACCAGCTAGTTAGTAGAGCAGCAGAAGACAAACAGTAGCAAGCACCATGAAGCTACAGTGAAAAATGGATTCAGTCCAGGGCAGGTGCTACCACCAAGGCCAAGAGCAGCCCTTGGGTTGACTCCTACAGCCCCAGCCATGCCCTGAAAGACTTCCTTACAGGGGACACAATAGTTCATTTCTTTCTACAGGGGTTTTCAATTAAGATGTACAACTCAAAAGACAGCAAGACAGCCTCCTGTGAGGCAGCAAGTAGACAACCAGACTAACGTGCAGTCTTTTTGATAGCCTGAAAAAGAAAACTCTACTCGTGGACAAGGCTTCTGTGAATTAACTGTCTTACATTTGCAATGCTTCAGTCCAGGCCCCAAACCCTTGTCTGGTATCTGACCATCACCACAGCATGACTTCATTGCAACGTCTAACAAGAATTTAACAATTGGTTTGGAGTACACTCAGCTGGGAAATCTTCTGCCTTACTGCACTATTTTCTTAACCTCACAGTCACCGTGCTGGGTCGCTACGCACAGTGCCACAAAAGCCATTTTCTGCCCAGAAAAAAAAAAAAGGCTTTCTTTTGAAGGTGTATGCATTTGTGAAAGCGTCACGAACTACGACGTGGTGAGCTGAGCAGGAGGCACAGGAAAGCACAAAGCTGATTTATTTTTGAAAACATTCCATTTTGTTGCTTCCTTACCAGTCAAACTAGACTTCAGCTGTTCCAGTTCTGAGGACATGAGCGCAAACTGCTCCTCTTTTTGGTTTAGTTTTTTTATTGTTTCTATGCAAGTAAAATTTTGAAAACAAAGTTAGTAACTACTTAGATGCAGACAATTCCACCTACTTGAAAGGTATATTACTCTTAAGAAGAGAGGCTGCAAGTAATCCTGTCCTTCCCATAGCTGCTGAAGCTGCTGTACCACCAGGTGGAAATTTAAAAGCACATAAAAAACCCCTCTTTGTTTTGCAGCTTTTATTTTCCCCTTTGTTTTGCAGCATTTACTTTCTGTAGCTTTTCAGCTCTTTCTTTAGTTTAGCAGCAGACGTACCTTGCATAGTTTGTTGAACGTTTTCTGCTTCATCAGCTGCACTAGTAAACTTTTCTTTCTGAAAAATGGATAAAAACTTAAGGTAAGGTTTGGGAGTAGCGGCACAATTCAACCACTGCATTTCTATTAGGTATTTTTCACGTGCAAAATAGAAAGGTCTTCACTCCTGTCATAAATACATCTGAAGCGTTTGAATTAGTTTAGTGTAGGTATGTTCAGCAACACAAAGCAAGATTTTTCCCCTGCCTTGGGTGCGAGCAAGTCCCTAAACATTCAAGGTAACTTCTCCATCAGCCAGCAAGGAAACAGAACTGCAGCCCCAGAGCCCAGCGTAGGACACGCGATTTCTGGGTCTCAGCACAAGAAGGTGTTCATGCTGCTCAGAGGCTGGGCAGTGGACATCTGCAACCCTATCATCAACCATCAGAAAGCTTTTCCAGCTTTACCAGCAGGAAGAGACGCTGGAGAGTGAAGGGAAGCTACAGAGGAAGATAAGAAGTGAGACTATTCCACCAGCTTCAAATATTTACTGTGGCCATGGAAAGATTGTGTGACAGGGACAGTAAAACCTAAAAGCATGTCTTCTTGTTACTAACTCCAGTGTAGTTTCTCAGGAAAATCTCTCCCAGCTACAAAATACTGGCAAATTTAATTAAATTTGCAAAATAAGACATCAGATGAAAAATGTCTTCAAAACCCACGTGTAAGACACGTATACCAAACATTAATTTGTTTGCACAGTTCTAATAAAGGGCCTTAATGAGCAATCTAAATTTAACCAACATGCTGCTTTTTGGTTTGGTTTAATATTTTATCTGCAATCCCTAACAGATGAGTTCTATTGACATAAACCAGCCGGTAACAGAACTCGGGTGAAATGCTCTTTTCATTCCACAACAGATCCTGTAAGTCATGAACTCTTGCCTCCTTTTCATGACTAAAATAGATTTGAGAGACTTTTGCCCAGCTCCACAGATTTCAATTACACTCTCACCATGAAAATCAAAATCCAAAGGATAAAGTCAAAATTTTTGGGTATTACTCACCAAAACTTGAAGTTCCTTTTCCAAAGAATCTTTAACTTGATTTACTGCACTCAAGTTTTTCTCAAGGTCAAGAAGCTTTTGCTCTTTGCCCTGCAGTTCTTTGGCCAGATTACTAGCCTAACGAAGATGATGAAATGCAGTAAAATAAAATTACAAACATGAATGAAAAAAATAGGAAAATTAAAAGTTGAATCTGAAAGGAATAACTCTAATACTAAAAATCACTGTAAGATGAAAAATAAAACAAAAAGAACTGAAGAAAAAAAAAAAAGGTGATGTGTTAACTGAGTGAAGCTGATTTCCACTGATGACTACATACATCACAGTACTAATTGCATCTTGAAACCATTAACGTTTAGATCTTTTGGAATTAATGGTGAAACCAGTATTTAATGGCAGACATTTTCCAGTACGTTCGAAAATTCAATCGGCTGATTTAGTAGTTTTGGTTCTTTATGGTTTTAATTTTTTTTTTTTTTAAGTGATGAATTCAGCATTTAGGCTTCAACTGGCCGGTCAGACCGATACACACAGAGGGGTGGGACTGTTCAAAAGGCTCTGTACCACACTCAGGGGTAGTGCAGAAACCCCACGTGACCTCAAAAACAGGTCTGTAGAAATCTAATATCTTGGAACCATCTGAGAAGGCTTTAGAAAAAGCTATTTCCAATTCCTTTCCCACTACTCTTACAATTAAAGCTCCAACGTGGCAGGTCATGCACAGAGTGGGGATGTGGGTGAACCCTTTAAAGAAATGATACATTAGCACTTTTATTTGGCAATGCTTCAGAGCTACTTTCAACTACTGACTGCCACGCTATCAACTTTAAAGAGCCAATTTACCCCCAACCAAGAAAAAATCTCAGTAACATCTATCACACTGCAGTCTGTGCTTCAAAACTGCTGTGAAACATCACTGCGTGCCCTTGTCTTAAACCAAAAGTTTCCATCAGGATCCTTTTTGCTTTATTTGTGTTTAATAGCCCCTCCCACCATCTTGTTTGATGAGAGGTAAGGTAATGAAAGTATAGAGGCAACACTTTCCCCCTGAGCCCTGAGAGGTATTTTAGCTAAATACCCCTAATACCAAAGGTTAAAAACTGGTATCTAAGCTACGTGGATTTTTCTCCCAGATAAGCCACACTAACTTCTCAGTCACATGAAGCTTTCAGCAGAGGCACACTGAAGCTTGCAGCAAGAAAATACAGAGAGGTTTTTTTCTTCTCTCCTTAGTTTAATGGTGCAGACTGGGCACTAGAAATCTGGTTAGAGAGATGACCTGGTTAACACTTTCTCTAAACCTCCTCAGACAGTACTAAGATAAATAAACCTCTTTTTTTTTTTTCTGTGATGTATTTGCTGTAGCAGATTAGAACATTATGAATGTAAAATAAAAGCAAAGTAAAAAGAAAAGGATGGATGTTGATACAAACCTTGCTACTTCCATCAACCTTTTCAGTCTCTAAATTCTGAATTTGTTTCTCAGCTGCCTCAAGCTGCTCTCTAAGTTTCTGGATTTCCAATTTACCTTCAGAACTGGCTTTCTGAAGTGCAGCAAGGTCCAAAAGCTTTTCTTCAGCAGCTTTGATCTGTGGTGTAAGACTATCAATAACTTTGGTTTGTTCATTGTACTTGGCTTGCAGTACCTCTAGCTCCTTTACCTTTATTTCAGCTTCCTGTAATTTGTTTAAAGTGTCTTCCATTTCTACTAGATGCTGATCTTCCACACTTTCCAGTTTGGTCTTCAGGTTTTCCAAGTTCTGATCTTTCTCCTCTGTGACTGCCAACAGTTTTGCTTTCAGCGCCTCAATCTCTTTTAAATGATGAGACTTTTCATTTTCCTGCCTCTGTTTTAAATTGGACATTTCCTTGTCATAGTCTAATTTAATCTTCTCAATCTGAGTCTTTAACTCTGCAAATTCTGCTGTCTCAGCCCCTACACCTTTGCTGAAAGAAACTTTTAGTTCTTCCATTGCTTGCTGATGGGAGGCAATTGCAGATTCCAGCTTTGACTTCCACAGCTCTATTACATCTGAATTCTCCTTGTTGGCATGATCAAGCTTAGTTTTCAAGGATTCATTTTCTTTCACCATTCTCTCATTTGAAGCAGAAAGTGCCTTGATCTCCCTCTGCAATGCTTCTTCACTAATTCCAAACTTCTCCTTCAGTGAGTTCATCTCGTTCTGATGTTCTTTGCTAACTGCTGCCATTCTTTCTTGCAAAGAACTTATTTCTTGTAACAATGATAGAGAAGTGTCCACGTCATCAATGTGTTTACTAGACTCTAATCTCCCTCGAAGCTCAGCTACTTCCTTCCCCCTCAAGGCAAGATCTCTTTCTAGCTCCATGATGCGAGATTTTTCTGACACCGTGGCCACCTATGATTAACAGCATTTTGAGAAAAGAAGAAAGAATTAGAAAAGGTTAAGTTAATACAAAGACACTTAGGCCTCACTGAGAGGAAACCACTCAGCGTTGGAAGCTAACATCACATTAGTGTAGTCTCAGCAGCGTTTTGGACTGGAACACCTTTGGGTTTCATTGTCAACTCCTATTTCTATGGAGCTTCTAAAGAAACTTTAGAGTAAAGCAAATGCTGCTTTTACACTGAAGGTTGTGAAACAAGACCAACTGTTGTCTCATGTATAAATTATCAGGTTAAAATAAGGAAAAATGCCCTTGTCTTTCTATTACGTGCATATTATGTTCTTTCTAATGGTGGAATTTAAATTCATTTTTCTGAAGGTTTCTAGAAATAATGACTTGCTGAACAACTTACAAACTATGCTTATGTATATTGAAACTGTTTAACAAAACGTTTCCCAGAATCATTTTAAAGCAGACTGAAAAAGTAAGGAGAACCTTGAGGTCTTTACTTGTTGAAATAATTGCTTCCAAATTCACCTCATGCCAGCTATGAGACTGTCAGAGAAAACTACAAGCGCATTTTCAACCTACAAATCCTTTGAAACTCCTTCTATATCCACTCCATTGTTCTCTCTGACAGTGTCCTCACCTTATCTGAGCTTTTCACTGACTGAGGCAGCAGCCTGGGGCATGGAAAAGCCAGAGGAGCTACTGCAGTTATTCCTAATTAGGAGTTTACTGTTTCAACCTCCTCATTACAGCAGCAGCCTGACAGAGATATTACTTACCTGCAATTGCCTTTTAAAAGTACTTATGATGGAGTACATTCTTGGTATTAGAATATTCATCCTTACCTCAACATCAAGCAAAGCCACGTGGGTGAACATGGCTATCTAGATATCTCCTTAAGATTTTACAGCTGTTGAACTTTTGACTTGGGACAAAGTATGTCCAGGAAAATTTTGACAAGCAACAGTATTACTGGTGCTACTGGGATATCCATGAAAAGATTAGGTAACGGGTGGGGGAAAAAAAAGAACTTGCAAAGCTCACTGCAGACCATGATTTAGTAAAGCAAGTAGAACAACTAAGACCTCAGAAAACAAGCCCCAAATAATGTTTGTGTCACAAACACTGGCACAGTTGATCTTACTGGGTTCTGGATTTAATGAACTTTGCTACTTCTAAAAGTGAACCACCTTATGGTCCGTTATGACAACCCCAAGTCCCATCCGCTACTTTTGACTTGGATCCAAGTATTAATCTTGCAGCTTTAAGACATCTTACCTGAATTCATCTGAAGAACTGACTTTACGTGTATAGGGGCACACACACACACCACTACAGCTCACAATTAATTCTAATTTTTCAAGTGTTCCAGCTGTATCTATAGCAGGCACTGATCGTGGCAGGAGCGGGGATCTGTTTCAGCACGTGATACACCCAGCAGAGCGTGTCATCAGAAATCTTCCACAACACAAATCAGTCTTGTTATTTAAATAGTGAAAACCATTACCCTAGTGTCTTCTAACTCCCTCTGGAGTTTGTCAGCTTTGGTCTTTTCAAAGAGCAGGCTCTGTTCAAGCTCCTTAATGCGGGCATGCTCCAGTTTGGTCTGCGTCTGTTAGTAAAAAGGGAAAGGAAGAGAACACAACGGTGCCACCATCACATGCCAGCACAAGAGGAGGGAGCCACATGCAGGCCGTGCTGCCAGAATCTTCTACCAATGATGAGCAGAGAAGATGCAGTGGATAAAATGAACGGGGAAATGCTATGGATGAGAAGGATGGACTGAAAGTGTAAATGGACTGACGTGTGGAAAAAAAA